>VXAV01006684.1:64587-80138 GCA_013399715.1 Alectura lathami | reverse complement strand
TTTTTATTTCTGGCTGGGGGGATGATAGGGAGGCCTTTCTTTTTAGAGCATTTCTTTCTCAAAGAGGGGGACAGCTACGCTGCGGCAGGGACTTTTAGAGGTGACTGCAGGCAGCGAGAGAGGAGGGGTGCACGGGGCAGGCAGCTCGGGTCCTGGGCTTCTCGCAAAGTTGAACTTTGTGCGTGTTTGCATCAGTGTATATATGTGCATGTGTATATGTATATACATATGGTACACATACCCCGACGTGTGTGGGGATGTGGTGCAGATGTATTTTAAGTCTCTGCTCCTTGAGCAGTGAGCAGTGGCAGAGGGATGGGGTGTTGCGGAGGCACTTTCCCCTTGCTGCCCTGGGCCTCTGGGCTGGTTCCCCTGCCTGCCACTGCCTGGCGTCCCCAGAGGTGGCTGGAGATGGGAGATAGGTCCCTTTGGTTTACCAACATGGTGCTGGCATTCCCCACTTCTCAGGCACTATCCTGGAATTTTGAGGCACATCTTCAAAAGAAAGGGGCACCTCCCAGCACAAGTTTTGCATCCCCGCCACCCTGCTGCCCATGGGGACCTGTGCCGAGCAGAATGCTCCATGCCTCCCTCCTCTGGATTCCCCAGACCCCCTTGTCCCACTGGTCCTTGGCACAGCTGGGCAGCTGCTGCAGGCCCCTCCGCACATGCCAGCTTGGGACATTTGCAGAGATAGGAGCTCCCGATGGGTCAGGGCCCCGACCCATCCCCACCCCCATCGATCACGGGTTTTGCGGTGTACGTGGCAATTGCTTTGCTTGCGCTTTTATCAAGTGGCCCCTGTCTCGTGGTCAGCTCTTCAGAGAGCGTGGAGCTCCCGTCGGATTTGGTGGTCGCTTTTCCTTTTTTCTCTCTCTATTTTTTTTTTCCTCCTCTTTTTTTTTTTTTTTTTTTTTTTTTTTTTTTCTTTCTTTCTTTCCTTTGTTTTTCTCTTCCTCCCTCCCCTCCCCAGTGAGAAGAAGGAAGTGACCATGGCTGACGACCAAGACCTTTCAGAGGTGGAGATGAGCCCGGTGGGCTCTGAAGACCACCACTGCCTCTCGCCAGGACCCTCCATGGCACCGGACAACTCTCCTCACCTCGCCGGCTCTGGGAACGGGGAGATGGGCAAGGTCAAGAAGGAACAGCAAGACTCGGAGGCGGACGACGACAAGTTCCCCGTGTGCATCCGCGAGGCGGTCAGCCAGGTGCTGAGCGGCTATGACTGGACCCTGGTACCTATGCCCGTTCGGGTCAATGGAAGTAACAAGAGCAAACCCCACGTCAAGCGGCCCATGAACGCCTTCATGGTCTGGGCACAGGCTGCCCGGAGGAAATTGGCCGACCAGTACCCGCACCTCCACAACGCTGAGCTCAGTAAGACCTTGGGGAAGCTCTGGAGGTAAGAGTGGGCGCACGGAGGGGGCCTGGCGGTCAGGAGGAAGGATGGAGATGGAGATGGAGATGGAGATGGAGATGGAGATGGAGATGGAGATGGAGATGGAGATGGAGATGGAGATGGAGATGGGGTGGGGTGGAGGGGGGTCCCTTGGGTCAGGTGCTTCCCCGCTGAGAGACCCTTGCAGGAGGCACAGCTGGCGGCTTGGGGAACAGGGAAGAGTGGCTGTTCTGCACCCTGTAGATGCAGTGAAATCTTCCTCACCAGGACTCACCTCCATCACAGGTGGAGCCCACACCTTGCTTTTTCACCTGGCTACCTCTAAGTTTCCCGTTGCTCCTGATTGGGCCGCTCACCTTGGTCGTCTCCTACTTGTCTGTCAGGGGAGATCTTGATTCCTTGGCTCACCCTCTGTTGGGTATGAATAGAAGCTGGGCTGAGCCCCATCTGCCTTAACTCGCTCATTAAGGGTTTATCTTCTGTGCAGTGCCACAGACCGAGTGGAAAATGAAGACAGGGCCAAGGAGGAAGGTCCGGGGAAGGGAGCTAGGGGCTGAGCCCCCCACCCGTCCTTCCCAGGGTGGTTCTGGTGTTGGCAGGTTGTGCAGGTGCATCAGGGCCAGTGGTGGGGAGGGATGGGCAAGGAGATACCTCACAATAAGGGGTCCACTTGTGCCAGGCTGGCCATGCCGTTGTGCCCCCATTGGGCCGTCTCCACTGATAACCTCACTGACCAGTTACAAACACTTTCTGCTGCAAGATCCCCACACCACCACCCCCTTGCCTTGCACCAACCAATGCACATCATGGCCATTGGCCCCATGCGAAAGGGCCCTCTCTTTCTCTCTCCTGCCCTGATGGCACTGCGTGGGAGGAAGCCCTCTGCCTCGGATGGGCCAGGAGATATTTTTCCAAGAAGAAGCGAAGCACGTTCTGTCCAGCAGGGCTCCTTCTGACTCCAAACCTCTTTACTTACAAGGGAGACATTTTCTCCCCTGCATTTACCCTGACCCACCAGTGCTTGCTGTAGCTCAAGCAAAGGGGTATCTTTGGGAAGTCGAAGGCAGACGTCTCCTCTGAGGCTTTCCCTCCTTCCTGCTTTGTTCCTTGCTGCCCGCCCTTTCCACTATCCCATCCAGTGCTCCATGGTCGGGCTCTGCCAACAGCCTCTGACCCCAGGTGAAGCTCAGATCTGTAGCTCTCAGTCCCTGACCGATCTTTCCTCTCCACCCTGGTAGCCCACTGGTTTGTTCTGTCCCTCCCAGCATCTGTTGTTCCCACCAGGCACAGCCGTCGCCACCCAGCCTCACCTTGGTGTCCTCTTCCATTCGTGTCTTTGTTAACCGATCGCCTTCTTCACGCTTTGTCCCCATTGCTCTGCTCCCACCTCCCTCTTGTTCCCCTTGCCCACATCTCCACATCTAAAACCACCTTTTTATGCTCTCAAAGTGTTATTTCAAGGTGTTGTTTCTTTGTTGCAAAATATTGCCTGATCTTAGAGCAATGGCCTCCCTCCAGACGCTACATTTCCTTAGAAAATAGAGCAGTAAATCCCTCTGTCCCTGCTGTAGGAAGAGCACATGGACACAGCCCCCGCAGGGGGGCCATTGCTACTGGGGGCTGATGGCTTTGCTGGGACAAGGCTCCTTCCTGAGTCTTCGCTGTTAGGGCAGATGCAGCTCTCTGAGCAGTGCCAGCCCGTACACGACCGGACCGCCTGGGTTATGGGTGCAGCCACAGGGTTGGTGTCTGAGCCAGCTAGGACGGTGTATGTGTGTCTTTCTGTGGGGCTGGGGGCAAACATCAGACCACTGAAGTCCAAGGGAGGTGGCCTGAAGGCTACCAGGACTGCAGCCACAAGTCAAGCCTTCCCACTACTGCGCTGTTGGGTCGTCATCCAGTTAGGCTCCTGTGTCCCCAAGGTACAGTGTCTATACCTTGTGTCGGCGTAACTGTGGGCAGCCCGGCTGAGCTCTGGCTTAATCTCAAGCATTTGACAAAGGTCCCTACAAAGGGACTTGGTTGCTCACGTATCCCCACCCTTACAAAGTGACCACCCAAGCCCAACAGCCTCATTGCTTTGGAAAATGTGGGTGACAAGTTTTATTTCCAGGTAGGCTGCTGTGAGCGTATGTGGATACAGGCTGCATTAGCAGTGCAGGGAACGAGAGCTGTCGAGCACAGAGGCTGTGTGCAGACCATTAAACCAAGTGTGTGCCCAGCAATCGGCAATGGGTGGGGATGGCAGAGCCTGGAAAATCTTCCTGAAGGCTAGAACAAGACTCAGTTTTTTCTACTAGGAAGTCTTCTAGTGTCTTATTTGCTCCTGGGGCTCACGGGCTCCAGCCACACACCGCAAAATGTCCTGGGGAGCTGCGAAGTGTGAACGGTGCCATCACGCAGGAGATAGGGACCAAATGGTCTGCAGGGAGACGGCGTGGCCCCGCGGCATCCCCTGCCACGTGGGCAAATGTCCCCTGGGAGGCTGAAGGGGAAGGAGTGAGGATTTGGCTCCCAACCTCTCCCCTTGCCTTTCCCCTGCTCTGACTTAGGAGCAGATTTGGGAGAAGGGAGCTGCAAAAAGGTATGTCGGGGACAGCTGGCAGATGTGGGATTTATAGTCCCACCCACCTCCCCCAGTTTGTGCCCACTTGGGAGGCGAAAGATGCAGATGAAGAAGCGAATACGCTAAAATGGAGGGTGAGAGAAAGAGGAGGAGGAGGAGAAGGGAGGATTTCCGTGCTTAACGAAAACTTGCCTTAGCTGCTTTCCTTCCCCGGGGTGGGATGGGAGCAGCTCTCAAATGGAGGCTGGCTGCTGAAAATGTCGGCATGACTCTAAGCCAACATGCCAGCCAGCACCATCTCCAGGGCCGAAAACAAGCAGGAGATGGGAAGAAGGGGACAGCAGGGCCACGGGGAGGGGCTAGGAGAGGCGATGAAGGGACCTTTGTATGGGGGTGGCAGCTCCTGCGTTTCCCACACCCCACCTCGCCAAGGCAAAGTGCCCAGGATGGGGTCATGCCAGTGAACTCCAAGGCTGTGGACGTGTAGGACAAACCATCCCTGGCCGTGCACCAGGAGACGTCCAACCCCGTCCCCACCACCCTGACTCATCGGCAGCTGAGCACTGGGACAGGGACAGGCCATGGAAGTGCGGCACAATGCCGGGCGGTGGAAGGGGAGGCTGGGAGAGGTGGGCTGGAAGATTTTGGCCCTTCCCTTCTTTCTCCTCCTGAAGCGGGGTGCCGCAGGGTCGCCCCTCACCCCAGGGGTGAGCGCTTGGTGCCGGGCTGGGTGGAGATGGCTGCGTTAAGCCCCACGAGGGCTTTGCTCCGTGATCCATAAGTTCTCTGCCCGTGCGAGATTCCTTTGCATTGTTGACGGGGGAGCATGGGGAGCAGAGGGGGAGGGCAGGAAGCAAGTGAAATCCAAATCCCCCAAATCTCCTGGCCTTTGCCTGCTCGCACCAGTTTCACTTTGCTAAAGCCGATTTGAGCTCTGATCCCAGCGGGAGGGAGGAGGGACCAGGCAGGCTGGGGAAGGAGAAGACAAAGGTGTGGGGAGCGGACTTCCCACTGTCCTGCCGGTGGCACTGCCAGCGGGCTGCTGGCCAGGGGAGAGGAGGTGAGGAGACCGGGCACCGACCAGAAGGCAGGGAGTTGACTCCTGTGCAGACTCCAGTGACTCTGGTTCCACGAGGCAGATAGGGAAGGCTGAGCTTCAGTCTCCACTGTTGACCTCCCCTGGAAGCTTTGGTCCTGCGCTCAGCCTCTTGCTCCAAGCGTAAAGGGAGACCTTTCATTCCCAACCCAACCCACAGCAGTAGAGAAGCTTGAGCCCAGCTGCCTTGTAGTGAAGGGTTGTAAGGCTGCCGTTTGCCTCCATTCTCTGGTTTCTCCTCAAGAGAAACCTTTCTTCATCTCCCACAGAGAAGGGGTGCTCTCAAGGATGAGGTGAGGTTGCCTCCCAGCCCTTGACGCCTCCGACAGGCTGTCCCTTTAGACCCCGTTAAGGGCAGTCGGGAGCAGTGCTGGCAGAGGGATTAGGGCCCTCCCAGACCTGTGAGCACGGTGTAGGGTGGTGGGAGGGAGACAGAAAAGCTGGGGCTGGATTCATGGTGGCTCAGTTGCTTTAATCTGCAGGATTAAGGCGGTGGTGGAATGCAGCGTGCGGCCGCGACCTTCTCAGGCTGCCTGGAGTGAACCCAGGTCAGCACTGTAATGGGCTGCAGACTGCTGCACATCTTCTGGCTGATGGTCAGGGGGTGCACAAGGAGCAGTGAGAAAGGGGGTGCTCAGAAACCAGCCATTCACTTGCTGGTGACTCCTTTGATCCTCCTCTGCAGCTTGCCCTGCGCGCTCCTTGAGCCACACCTTTTCTCTTATCATCAGTTTTTCAGGCTGGTCTGGGCCTTTTTATCCACCACAGCGCCTACAGTTTAACAGAATTGGCCACATTTAATGCCAGGGGCTTCATGTCTTCCAAAGCGCTGGCCCAGCCCCATCCCCAGGCTATTCTTTAGTTGGGGGAGAAAGGGGTGGACATTCCATAAATGGAAAATATTTTGCTGTTTGAGAGCCCGGACGTTTCTAACCGCTGCTTGAGGTGCAAGTGGCAGGAAAAGACTGGTCCCTTCTGAGATCACTGGCTTCTGATCGAGAGCAGGATGACCTTGAGTCACAAGAACATTTAAGGAAAAAAATGGTAAAATGAAATTTGAGTGCTTCCCACCGAGAAGTCATCAGAGCCTTGAGCAATGCAGTTGATCTCATCCTCAGCTTTCTGAGTCATCCAGCCTGCACATTGCATGATTTCTTCAGACATCCTATCTTGACCAGAGCAGTTCATGATCAGGCAGAAGTATGGAGAGGGACCTTACAATTCTACAGCCCTTGTTCCAGAGATTAAGGCTCGTCTATTTCTATGAGGTCTAGCAACGCAGAAGTTCATTTTTTATAACAAGGAGGGCTGGGCTTGAGTTGAGTGCTTCAACCTTTTGGCACTTGGTTGAGTGCTTCAACCTTTTGCATTAGCCTTGTGTAAAGCAACCAGGAGCTCCAGGAGGAGCAGAAGACACTATTTCCCCCTCTTGTAAATTTTCTGTAATTCCCTTCAAGCATACTGCAAGACACTTAAAGGCCCAGCAAGCTCCATGCAGCAGCTTGGGTGCTGTGGAGGCAACACCAACTGCTGCCATTTGTTCTCAGCAGAGCCTCAACTCAAAGCAGAGCCCATGAAAGGGCTTAAACTGGAATAAGACAGTCTGGGAAGGAGCAAGGGACATGTGGGAGGCAGCAGGATGGGTAGCAAGGTTGTGCCATACTGCCTGAGTTTGAGGGAGGCTCCCAGCTCCCTTTAATTTACCTACAGTTTTGAAAGCATCTTGTCCAGCTCTATTTAACACAGCTGTGAAGGGCTGGGGTTTGCACTGGGAACTAAAGGAGGCTGTTGAATTTACTGAGATGCAGCTGGGGAAGGGGGACCCAACCATGAGGTTTAATGCTGACTGTTAACATTGCAGAGGGAAACACTGCTGTCCCTATTGAATTGCTTCCACACTCTCCCTGTTGCTCTGGACAATACCCTAAACCAGGCCAACACCCTGATGCCTGGATTTACACGCTGCGTCCCATGATGCTGCGCATTGGGATTCTTTTTCTGATGTACCTGCCCCTCTCCTTCCCCTCTTCTTTACCACCTCGGCCCCTGCAGGCTGCTCAATGAAAGTGACAAGCGTCCCTTTATCGAAGAGGCGGAGCGGCTGAGGATGCAGCACAAGAAGGACCACCCCGACTACAAGTACCAGCCGCGGCGGCGGAAGAACGGCAAGGCCACGCAGGGCGAGGGCGAGGGCCAGGTGGAGGGGGAGGCTGGCGGGGCTGCCGCTATCCAGGCCCACTACAAGAACGCCCACCTGGACCACAGGCATCCTGGAGAAGGGTCACCTATGTCCGACGGGCACCCGGAGCACTCCGCAGGTGAGTCCCAGGGCTCTGTGAACCTGCTAGCAGGTTACAGCCAGTGGGAGGCTCGGAAGAACAGGGGATGTGGCTCACCTTGCTCACAACCCAACGAACTCTGCTGGAGTCGCTGGCATAGGGACATGCCCGAGTTTCCCAGGTGCTTGCATTCCTTTGATCAGGTTGGGTATCATTCCACACTTGGTTTTGGCAAGGTGATACAAAAAGGTTTGGTTTTGGCTGGCTCTTTCTCTCCCCCTCCACTGAAGTCTCTGTTCAGCTGCTGGCACGCTGGGAGGAGTGGAGCTGGTGTGTGCAGCTGCCCAGGTGTAATATGGTAACGCACCTCTTCTCTCTCTTTCCTCCTCAAAACGTTTTTCACGCTGCAGGTCAGAGCCATGGCCCTCCCACACCTCCCACCACCCCTAAGACCGACTTGCAAGCAGGCAAAGCCGACTCCAAACGAGAGGGGCGTTCCCTGGGGGAAGGGGGAAAGCCACACATTGACTTTGGCAACGTGGACATCGGAGAGATCAGCCACGAAGTCATGTCCAACATGGAGACCTTCGACGTCAACGAATTTGACCAATACCTGCCGCCCAACGGACACGCCAGCCACCCGGGCCATGTTGGGGGCTACGCAGCGGCTGCTGGCTACGGCCTCGGGAGCGCCCTGGCTGCGGCCAGCGGACACTCTGCCTGGATCTCCAAGCAGCATGGAGTCTCCTTGTCCACCGCCACGTCGCCGGTGGTGGACTCCAAGGCCCAGGTGAAAACGGAGGGCTCTGCCCCCGGAGGTCATTACAGCGACCAGCCCTCCACCTCGCAGATAGCTTACACGTCCCTGAGCCTGCCCCACTACGGTTCGGCCTTCCCCTCCATCTCCAGGCCGCAGTTTGACTACCCTGACCACCAGCCCTCAGGACCCTACTACAGCCACTCCAGCCAAGCCTCTGGCCTCTACTCCGCCTTCTCCTATATGGGACCTTCCCAACGTCCCCTTTACACTGCCATCTCTGACCCCGCACCTTCTGTGCCACAGTCCCATAGCCCCACACATTGGGAACAGCCCGTGTACACGACTCTCTCCAGACCGTAGGGAATGGGGAACAGTGACCGAAGCAGCGACGGAAAGGCTCCAAAGAATCAGCACAGGCAGAAGAGCCTCCGAACTCCGAGGTCACTCAGTGCCACCATCCAGCCACCAGAACCCACTGAGTATCCGGAAGCGCCCTTCTTGACCCCGGCTATCGCTGGCTCACCCGCCTAGAGGAAGGTTTTTCGTCCTTTCGCCCTTCATACCAATTCCAAGCAGGCCACGCCACTGGCTTCGACACCTCATTGGCCTTCTAGTTGAGGAGGATTCAAGACATGGAGCGCCCAGTCCGTGGTGGGCTTCGTTGTGCACACCCTGGACTGTAAGAAGAGAGGGACTCTCCTTTCCTTTCCCTCCCCACACTCCTCCAGCGAGTTAGCAAGTGTTTCCAGCAGGCCCCAATGGCCAACTCCTTGCCACCTGCTGCAGGTGAAGGGTGCTTGCCCGGCCTTGGTGAACACGTCATGGGAGGAGTAGCAGGGAGGACGGCCCGGCCGGCTTCCCTGCGATCAGCGTTGTGCAGCGGTCCCACCTAAGATTCACACACGCATGAATCTTGATCCCCGCTGGAAGACCAATTTACGCTTGCTTCCCTGCTGATTTCCGCAGCCGCACGCTAGCTTTTCCCCCTGCCTCTTCCCTTCATCCCATCTCTGTTTAATCCCACACTCCTCCCTGCATGGATTTTGCAAGGCTTGACTGAACAATGCGTAGGACTCAGGATCTGCATTGTCAGCCTTCACCTTTCTCGTATCATAGCCTGTGTGTGCATGCGTGCTCGTGTATGGAGGTGCAGGAGAGGGGGGGAAGGATCTGTGGATCATTAAGGTGCTGTGGGTGAATCCTCCCTTCTGACGGTTACTTCATATTGTTCACTTGTGTCTGGTATTTCTGGCACCTCAGTCCTTCCAAATCTCTTCAGTATCCCAACAATCTCTGAGCAAACCTGGTCATTGCTCCTCCAATGTCTGACCATGACTGCCTGTAACACAGAGACACCGAGAAAGCTACTATGCACTTGCCAGCACCCAGAGGGGATTCCAATGCTCGCTTTGAACCAACCCCTGCTCCAAACTCAAGCTGATGGGGTGTGCATCGCTGCTCGCTTGTTCATCACACACCACAATCTCCCTCCCACCTTTTCTCAGGGTGGAAAGATAGTCCTGGGGATTTAAGCAAGGTAGATATGCACCCAACGCTGGATGAATCTAAAGAAAATAAGCCGGTTTATGTGCAGAAGAACTCTCCTCTGGGTTTCAGACTGGAAGCAAGCAGCTCTTGCAGCCAGATCAACCCCCGTTTTCCCAAGCCCATCGCCTGAGGACAGCCTGCTTAATTCTCCTTTGCCACCTCCAGGACGGGGTGGTTTATCAGGCCAGGGAGTGAACTGGCACAAAAGCTGCTGCAGGAAAAAATGACTCCCGGCAACTGTTCACAGAGACGTGTTGTGGGACCTTCCAATGGATAATCCAGTCTAGGAAGATAAAATACTTTGACCAAACGTGGACTGAGATCCGTGCCGCTGCTCCCCTCTGCCAGTGTGACTGTCAGATGCCTTTCCTGCCTCCCTTAGCTATGGATGACTTCTCCTTGCGGTGTCTGAGAAGATCATGTAGAATGTTTGCTCCCCGTACGCATGTAACCTGTTCAAGCCCTGTCCCCTTATTTATGCAAGTAGCACCTTCCTCCCCAGCTCCCTTTCCCCAGTCTCTACGCTGTCCTAGCACCATTAACGCTGCATTAAACATAAGGAATAATAAACTTAAAAGTTTCATTTCCATGTCTCTGGATTTTTTTCACTTCTTTCCTGAAAATATCTGTTTGTTTTTTTTTTCCCCCAGTAAGCCCATCACGTGTCACTGCTCCACCGCACATGGTGCACAGCTTTCCTCGGCCTGTCATTGAGAGGGCACAGGCAGAACTCCTCCATGGAGATGAAACTCATCCTCTGCTCCTACACCAGGTCCAAGCTGGTGTGAGAATGCTGATTTCTGTTCCTCAGCTAAAATTCAGCACGTGCCATTAAGAAGAGCGCTGTTTTGCGTGTGCTTCACCCGAGAATTACCGATTATCTCCAGGACAGGAGTGCAGGGCTTCTCCTCTCAGTTCCTCATCTCCACGTAGCCAGCCAAAAATGTAGTCCTAAAAAACTTCCCCACGTCTACAAAACCGTGCACTTTGGAAGCACCCATTAGTTTCTGTAGGAACTCCACATCTCTCAAGGCCAATGGGAGCAAGGTAGGGCTCCAGTTAACACAGAGGCTCCACAACAATTAAAAACAGATTCCAAAGGCTTCAAAGCAACGCCACGATCCATTCCGGGAGTTTGTGCTCCCTAAATGCTTAGTGGGTGACTAGGGTAAGCGGGAGGTCTAGGAACCGCAGAGCGCGTTCAGGGCTGTTTAAAACTCGCGGCACAGTTTGGATGAGGTCCTGTACAGGGCCAACGGCACGACGACGTCCAGCCATGGTGACGCCAAGCTGAATGGTTCTGCGCAAAATAGGACTGTGACCGTTCACTGGAGAGGAGGAGGAGTCTCTGCCCCAAACTACAGGCTGTGGGATGAGTTCAGATGGGAGCTACTGCCCCGCTGAGCTGGCCAGGAGCACTTGTAGGGGATCAGGGGGGCCACGGCAGAGCGAGGGGCAGGAGAGCTGGTCACAGGGGTGGAAGAGAGAAGGGCCATGGTGTGAGTGAAAGGAAGACTGGGAAAAGAAAGTTCTTCACCATATACAGGTACCCTTCTCCAGTTCTTCAAAGGGCAAGCTAAGAAAGCAAGTGGGTTCCACGTGAACCACCCTCTAGCGGAAGGGGATGCCTCCTCTCACCTCAGAGCGTCCCCACAAGCAAGAGATGGCTGAGAACACCGCTGGAAACAGAGGGGTTAACCGCTCCTCCTGCAGCCTAGCAGGAGCTGGCCCGGCATCCTTCCCTATCCCTTTAATCGTATCTGATACAGATGCAAGGCTGGGGAGGGGAGGCGGGCAGGGAACAAAGAAGCCATTTAAAAAAAAAAAAAAAAAGGGACAAGAAAACGACCCCCGCGCTCCATGGCGGACGCCAGAACGATTGCACAAAGGCACCATTTCAGGGCTGAAATTTCACCGCACCAACGTGATTAAAGGATTCCGTGCAGGGTGGGGGGGAGAAGGCTGAAGGCCACAGTGCTGCAAATTAACCTTTTCTTGGTAAGGATGGCCAGGATCGGGAATCATTTGTGCTCCTTGGGGTCGACCCCCTTCCCACACCTGCCAGCATCTCCGTACTCCCTCTGATCTGCCGTTGTGCCCAGGGACCCATTCAGCTCTCGCATTCTTGCCTCCACAACCAGCCCCTCCTGTGCACGTCCCATCCCTGCGCAGAGCCACAAAGGCAGGACGGGTGGGTGCTTTTACAGCCAGAAAGCGACGCACACAGCTGGTTATATGAGCTGGATTCCCAGGCAGGTGGATACGAACTCCCTCTGGGACATGGATGCTTGTCCGCAGGTGCTGGCCACACATACAGCACGAAGAATGCACGCTTAAAATATGAGCACAAGCTTTAGCACGAGCTGGCTGCACCAGTGAAGAGAGAAAATCAACGTAAAGCAGAAACCAACGGGGGCACTTCTTCATAAGATCAGCTGCTAAGGGGAAAGACCCCGTGTGCTCAGCCCCAGAGCTCAGACCTTCCTCACGCAAAGCCAGAGCCCTGGAGCACAGATGAAGAAACGAAACCCAGGCAGCAGCTGGGTTTTACGCATCCATCCAACTCTTTGATTTGAGCAAGGGGCTGTATGCTTTTCCTCCTCCTCGCACATCAGAAGCGAGAAGGCAGGTACCTCAGTGGGGCAAATCACCGATCTGTCATCACGCTACAGATTACAGAAAGGGACGCCAGGTTTTAACTATTGCTGCGCTGCTCCAAGAGCTGCTGGTGGCCGTACAGCTGAGATGCCTTGAGAGCACCCAAGGACCACCAATTCCCCGTGCGCCGCAGAACTGCTGAATGAGGAGCGAGCACAGCGGCCGAACCTGGTGGGACCGTGACCGGCGACTGCGCTTCCGGCTGGGGCAGTGCCACTGAAAGGGGATCCCCACCACTGATAAGCAGCAGGAGCAGGGAAACAATAGGTGATTTGATGAGAGCTGCTCTGCGATACTCCTGAGAAGCCCCACAGCCAGCTCTGGCCAGAGAGGAAATTGGGGGTTTCCACAGCAACCTGCTCAGGGCACAAAGACCCAACTGTCTAGGGGGAAGCAGTGGAGGTGGCTCAGCACCGCTGATTTAAGAGGGGCCGGAGTCTTTCTGAAGCAAAGTACCTGCAAGATCACTTGCGCACAACGGCAGGTTACTTGGCTGTTGGCCCTTGTAACCGGGGAGGAGCCGTGGCGGAGGCGGTTGCTGCAGTCCTTACCCTGGCTAAAAGGTGTGGGCTTCTCGGGGGAAAAAAGGCTGCAAGAGAAGCGTGGCACTTCACTCCCTCATCCTAACAACGGAGCCCATGCAGACTGACGCAGAATGAGAGGGTAACAAACAGCCGGCCTGCAGATCAAAGGGTCCAAGAGAAGTCTGCAGCACATTGGGCCGATGGGAAAAACAAACGAACAAAAAAAAGCAGAGGGGAAAAACCACACTAAGCCTAAACTGGGGAGGTTTATAATTTATTTATACAAATATAAACAAAAATAGAAACATTTGCTAGAGAAGGAGAGAATCGGAAGTGAATCAGTCTGTGATAATTAACTCATCCACGCCCCAGTCCTCGTAGCTCCCATCAGGCAGGTAGCGACGGATGATTATGGGAATCTTGCGTGCTCTGTGGGGAGGACAGAGAGGTGAGCAGAAATGCCACAGCCTCCACCGCACTACTTCTGCGGCAATGGTGCTGACGGCCCCGCTAAGCTCAGGGGCGATCTGTGTAGCACTGGTGAGTTGGGAAGCCCCAGCAAAATTCTCTTTTTAGGTGCGAAGCCCCCTAAGCCTCGAAACAAAGACCTACAGAGGGTCAGTACTCTGCTGCTACTACAGGAATTGAGCTCTGTGATCCACCCCCACTGTGAGACTGTCCCAAGCACCTTAAAAATATGGAAAGGAAAAGTAAAAAAGAAATTGAATAATAAATTTACTTTTTGTTTCAAGGAATACGCAGTGAAGACACCACAGAAACGGCAGAATTCTTAGAACCTTCACAAAAAGCTGACACCTACAGGGTGTTCTGCACTCGAGGGCATCAGTTGCATTTTTAAGGATACATGAAATATTATGGATACATGAAATATTATGGACTATTAGACCTGGTAAAGCTGGGATGGAACACAGCACCTGCTAGCAGCACTTCCAGTTCGAAAGCGAGGAAACACTGAACACAACTTCACTCAGTGGAAGCAGAAAAATGTAACTAGATGGTCTGGAATCTAACCAGGGCCTCGGGTTTACAGCCACATCAGACGTTAGAAGCAACACAGCGCCTTGAACGATCGCATCCAGGGCTGCTCTCCTCCCAGTACCAAAGTAGCTCCCTAGTGCCGAGCACTACGACTTGACTGCGGCACATCACAGGATGCCACCGCATTCTGTGTCACACCCTGGCGGCCTCCTACAGCTCGCGCCCAGATGGTGACTTGAAGCAGCTCGGGCTGAGCTTGGAGTTCTGACAGGAGCGTGACCCATGGAGGTTTGGCAATGATAAAGCCAGCTGCAGTAGAGTTATAAAGGCTGCAGGAGCAGCTGCGACGCCCCGAGGAACTGGGGGAGCAGAGGGACGGCTCAGTTCAAGGGACTTGATCGCTATGGGAGCCAGTGGGCCAGCAGGGGGTCTGTAAGCAGCCCCCCAAGGCTGCCTTTGTTAGTCAGAAAGGATTCATTTAACCTCTGTAAGCAAGGCGCCTGCCTCCTGCAAGCACAATATGCCACGTGCCAAAGGGTGCAGCGAAAGAACCCTCTTACCAAGGCCTCCATGTCACCAGCCTCGCCCTCACTTTGTTTTTTTGCCAGCACTTCATTTGAACACAGGTCTGCTTGGAAGGCTGCTTCACACCAACTCCTTTCAGGGAGTTCAACTCATTCCAGCAAGATGAGGACCTTGGGTTCTCATCACAGATATGGCTCCCACGTAAAAGAGGTCAGAGCGCTGCTCAGCACCAACAGTTTGCGAGAGCTCCTAGGATGGGAGCGAGCAGCGCCACGGTGGAAAAGTGGAAGGCAAGGGCAGAACTCACTGACGGAAGACAAGGTGCTAAGTGCTGGGACGAGGAGAGGAGTGCTTACTTTATGGAAAGCAATTCACGCGCTGCCAAAGGCCAGGACTTACTTGAGTTCTTTCATGGCAATCAGCAAGGGGTCCGTCTCTCCTTCCAACTCCACCATCACAGGGGCACACATCCTGGGACAAACACCAACAACCATGTAAGAGAGCACAGAGGGGCAGGCGGGACAGCTAGGCACATGCCTGCATACTGCACTCTTCTCCCCTCTGGGCAGAAAGTTTCCCCAAGGGGCTACAGATGGCGTTTTCACTCAGATGTTCTTGCCCCATGCTGATCAGCTGGGGCCTGAGTGCTGCCACATCCACACCTGCCTGCCACATCCACACCTGTCTAGTCTCCTTGTGCCGCACTCAAACGTGAAGAATAAAAGCGCTGTCCCCTCCGACCGGTTTCCGCACAGCCCCGCGCCGCGGGATGCCTGCGGTGCCCGGGGCGATACTCACGCGATCTGCAGGGCACGCGTGCCCAGCACTCTGGCCCGCTCGTACTTGGTCATGTAGGGGGTGGTGATCCGCTTCTGGTTGGCCGCCTGCCGCTCCCCGGAGGGCAGCACATCCACGTTCTCCTGTCCCTCCTGGGGAGAGCACCGCACAGCTCCGGCTCGGCCGCAGCCCCCCCGGCGGCGGGGCAGCAGGCCGGGCCCCGCGGGGCACCCACCTCCTCCGCGTTCTCCAGGTCCTCCAGGCCCTCATCCTCCTCCACGTCATCGAAGTCATCCCCGTCGAAGCTAAGAGAGAGGGAGAGGCAAGCCAAGGTCGCGCGACGCGCTGGGGACCGCCACCGGGCCCCGGCTGCCCCCCGGCCCGCCCTCACCTGTCCTCGTTGTCCGACATCTTCCCTCC
>VXAV01006684.1:43910-64432 GCA_013399715.1 Alectura lathami | reverse complement strand
CTATCCCCACCCCCGGCTTCTTCCTCCGCGGTCACCGCCGGCCATGGCCTTCCCGGCGGGGAGAGGAAACGCGGCGCGGGGAGGCAGAGCGCGGTACAGCCCCGAGACCCGGGAGGTGCTGCGAGGTAACGGGGGATGGAAGGCCCNCGGGCCCCCCCCGGCTGGGTGCGGCGGGGCCCGGGGGGCCGCTGGGGCTGCGTGCTTACACGCGGCTGGTGTTTTTCAGCCATGATGGAGGCGTCGAAGCTGACGAGGTTCCAGAAGCGATGCCTGATGGACTGCCTGGAGCGTGAGTGGTGCCCGGCCCGCGTGCACCCGCTGCGGTGGGCGGCGCGTGCTGCTCCCCCTGAGGGGTACCGTTCACCGCCGGGTGGGCTGGGCGGGCACATCCCGCTCCCTTCCGCACGTTCTGCGTAGGTGCTTGCCGAGGTGTCCCCAGAGGTCCGCCGAGGGGACGCAACGTGATGGCGCGAGGTGCACCGATGGCCTGGGCGAGGCGTCTGTGGCACCACAGATCTCTGCTGGCTGTGGATCGGGGGATGTTCTGCTGGCAGCAGGCTGGGGCCACCTGCCCAGGCTTCTCTGCGTCTGACATCAGCATTTTGGGTTTGTTCTCCAGGGGGAGATACCCTGCCCCTCCATTGCCGCCCCACATCCAGCCAAGAACCGGCGCCTGTGCCGCCTGCTTTCTCCCCACCACGTTGTCGGCTTCCAGCTAAACCCCATCTTCGACCTGCCAGGGTCTGCCAGGCAGGAGATGCCTACACCCGAGAGAAGTTCAAGCCGCGGGCGAGGCGTAAGTCAGCAAACACGGCTAATAAATAAAATCGTGCTGCCCAGTCCCTCTCTTCCCTTTACATCCACCCCTTCAGCAGCCTTAGGGAGTGTTCTTAATTACTCTTCCCACCTTCTGTCTTCAAAGATACTTAAAAAAGAGATCTCTGAGGGAGCATCTGCTGCAAATGCTCACTGAGTTCTGCCCGCTGACTGGGGGGATGATAGGTGACAGGAACTCGCACAATCCTTGTGTAAGGAGGGAGCACTATATAAATTTCTAGCTTATAAATGTGGGTCAGACCTCTGATGTCGGTTTGGTTTGCTCTACACCTGTGCAGCGCTTGTGCAGTTCAGCCTGGGGATGTGCTGTCACCGACATCACACTTCCTCTGCTCTCATTAACAGGGAAGCAGGGTGGCAAGCTCCTTGCTGAGGAGACAGGGTGCTGAGGATCTGTTTTTGTCCTTTGGCATTCACAGGAGATTTGGAAAGGGAGAAGCAAAGGCTCCAAAATATCTTAGCGACCGGAAAGGATGTGGCGGAGCACCAAGCGAAGCGGAGGCTGCTTCAGGCAAAGGAAGAGGAGATACCTCAGCTTGACCGCTTTGACGAACGTGCGTCTTCGTGTGCCCTGAAGGAAGGCACGGGGCGAGCCTGGGCCGCTGCCCCCTCCGTGGGCTGGGGTGACGGCTGTGTGGCCAGGGGTCTGAAGCCCCCGCTAGGAGGAGGCACAGAGCCCAGATTCCGGGAGGAAGGGCTCACTGCTGCGATCCGGCCTGCCTCGCAGGAGTTGCACTGCAGCCGTTTGCTGGCAGATGCAGGCTGTCTGGATCGCCCACAGGAGACAAGCTGCTGGCAGAGGCATACCTCGTGGTTTGCAGGGGTAGTCTGGCAGAAAGCCCAGGTGCTGTGGGTCCTTTCTCCAGCCAGCATAACTCGGTGTAACCAGCCTGACTGTGGCTTGGGCTGTTTACTTTCACCCCAAGATCAGTGCAGCTACAGCAGCAAAGCTTAAATGCAGAGCAGCACTGCAGCCAGCCCTTCCTTAAGTAGGGCAGCACAGATTGACAACTGTTAAATAAGGAGAGAGCTGTCTGGTACAAAGAAAACTAGGAAGTCACCGCTCCTGCAGGATGCCGAGAAGAGGGGCTTCCCACTGTGTAAGGGACTGCCAAGGTGTTTTGGTGGCATGGGCAAGGTGGGTGGGTGTTACAGCAGAGAGCAGCAGAGCTAGGGGCTTGAGGGCTCACAGCCAGACAGAACTGCGTTTTCGTGCTTTTTGGCTGGATCCTGTTTCCCCAGCGTTTTCTCTCGCCTGTCAGTGGTGAACGAAGTTCAGGAGAGGAGGGAGTTCCTGGCAGAGATGGAAGCCCTAGGACAGGGCAAGAAGTACCAGAGAATTATCCTCACGGAAATCTCACAGGTACGGAAGGTCCCTGGCAACACCGTACAGGGTGTCGAGGGTATCACCCATGTCAGAAAGCTTAAAGCAGAGTCTCCCTGCAACAGCTGAGTGGGAAAGAGGAGGGGACAGTTCCCTTTTGCAGCACAAGCCAGGCATGAATTTGGGGAATTGGGGATAGTGGTTCTCAGCCTTTCTGTCCACATCTGCTTGTAAGGTAATGAGGGGAGCAGAACCTTTGTTCTCCTCACTCAGCCCCTCCCCTTTGCACTTTGCAGAAAATGCGGGAGATGGAGATCCTTGACAAGAAGAGAAGTGAGGAAGTGAAAGAGATCATGACAGAAGACTTTCCCAGTAGGAATAAAACTGATCCCCACGCCTAGGCCAAGGGAAAAACACGTGTAAAATCCTACCCACGCCCCGGATCCCTTCATGCTCAACAATATTAAAGAGATGACAACGCAGCAGCAGCTATTAAAACGTGACAAAGCACAGCCTCCTTTTGGCTGCACAGTGCCTCAGAATACAGCTGAAAACGTCACTCCGCTCAGCCACCACCCACTCTGGTCCACGTGCCCCCGGGAACGGCTGCGCTGGTGGAGGGCAAGGAGGAAGATGCAGCCTTGCGCAAACACGAGCCTCCAGGTCAGCACGACTGCGTGCATCAGCAGACTTCTCAGCAGCAGTAAACTGGGCAGCCACTCAGGAACATGACTGCAGCACGGGGGGAGAGGGGATTTCAGCCCAGAGCACGCTGCTCCTTGCAGCAGGCTTGCTGTGGTTTTTTGTTCCTGAAAGCATGGTATGCTGAACAGCCGTCGGTCTCCCACAATGCCTGGAGATGGCTGCTGACTCACCAGGCTGAGGCATGATGTCCCTCTGTTCCTACATAAAGCCCAGCAAAAGGAAACTCAGAGGTGGGCTTTAAGATCCCATCGTCTGCTCCTCAGCAATCTTCGTCAGCCACTCCATAAGGCAGGCAGCACGTCCCATCCCCAGGGCAGCGCGAGCGCAGAAAACAATAAGAAACCTAAGCTGTGGTTGGCTTTTAAATCCAATACTTCTTTTATTTCTGTTCAGGTGAATGGAAGTCGCAGAGTTAGTACAGTGTAATTTACAAACCAAGGTTCTGACCGGGCAAGGGGCCAAGGGGTGTCAGGCTGCAGCGATCCTGCTGGCCTTTGGCAACAGCGACACGACAGCAGGCTCCAGAACGGATCTGTTGCTCCTCAGAGAAGAGCTGTGCTTTGGGATCTCCCCTCCTCAGCCACTGCTCCTGATCAGCCTGCGGGGGGCATGGCGAGGGTGGCACGGCGTGCCGCTTCCCACCCACAGGAGCCGCGCTGGGACTGAGGAGCAGCACAGGTCCCTCGGGTTTTGGGAAGTGGGGATCTCTTTCCAGAATGCTACGCCAGCCATGTTGCAAGGCACTGCTCGGAGAGTGGTTTGGCTAAAGCCCGTTGTATTTTTGGAAGGGGGCGCAGCAGTTTGTTCGGGCTGGCATGACTAATTTACTAATGGGAAGGCATGACAAAACAGCTGACGGACCAAACACCCATGAAACTCAACATCTAATGCAGACTGACAAAACTCAATAAATAGCTCCTCGCCTTGGAGGAGAAGGCAGGAAACAAAAGAGGAAGGAAGAAGGGAGAGCTGGAAGAATACCGTCCCCCCATTCCTTCCTCCAAGGTACACACACGCACACGAACAACAAATAAAATAAAGGGTTTAAAAAGTTTTGGGGCACGTTTGAATTCATATAGTAAAGTAGGTGTAAAAAATGACCAGCCAAACCCTCTTCACGCTCTTTTAAAGTATATACAGACGAAGCTGGGGAAAGGTCAGTTGTGACCGTGCCTCTCTCCCCAGCCGCTCCAGGTGGCACTGGTGAGCAGGGGCACCGGCTTGCCCATTGGCGGCACTAAGTCAGTCTTGTGCTTTTCTGCCCTTGCCTGGAAAAGGAACGTTCCTCCCTACCCTGAAGGCAGCAGGCAGCGGTGTTTAGCAGCAGTGGGGTAAGATATCCTGAGTAGGGCACACGGGCCACATCTGAGCAGATGTATGTTGTCCCCCCACCTTGGTTCCTCTCAGCCCTGTAATGCTCAAGGGGAAAAAATCTTCAGTGGGAGGGGACAGCTCACAATAGGGCACCCGTTATTTTTTGGCTATGGCCTTGGAGCCTTGTGATGCTAGAGTGTTTTTTTAACATTTTAGTTTAGGCCAGTAAAACCTAAAGAATCCTGATTCTAATACCAGACTTTTCGCCTGAAGTTAAAAATGGGACAGGAAGGAGACAAGAGTGGGCAGGCAAGGAGGGACAGCCAGGCCCAGAGCCCCCCAGCACAGGCTGGAGGCACACGGAGCTGTCACAGTAAGAGCAGGAGAAGGGGAGGGGGGCAGTTAGTGCAAGTTTTCCCACAAACACCAAACTCCTCGGCTTGCTTCTCAGTAACAAGGACACGTGACAGGGTAACGCTTTGGAAAAGCAAATCCATTGTCCCCCTGCCTTGTTAGCGAGGCTTTAGAGGGGAAACAGCCTCCTCCACAGCCTCAGGAAGGGGAGTGTAGCTGTCGGGCTCCCTGCTGCGGGCAGAAGGCTGGCATCTCCCTGGGGGCAGCCACGCCAGTGCCTGGGGAGGGAGCGAGGGGGAGAGGTGAGGGGAGGAGAGGGACCAGGCTCCCCTGGCAGGCATCCCACCTGGCTGCGGTAGGCCAGGGCAGCCAGGCAGCACATCCTTCCCCCTGCTCTAGCTTTTCTCCTTGGGTGACTTGCTCTTGGAGTCGTGCTTGTTGCCCAGCAGCTTGAGCACCTTCATGGGCTTGAATTTGCCTTTCTTCTTGCTCTCGGTCTCAGCAGCCTCCTTCTGAAACTCTGGGGTTGCAAAGGAGGGTTGTTACTGTGTGATGCTGATGTGTGCACACACACATGACAACGTGGACAACGAATCAAAACCCTCCACTGCATGTACTCTTCCTTCTGTGATAACAGGGCCACACAGCATAGCTGTGCCCCAAAATTTATGGCCCTACAGCAAAGACTCCAGAGCATTCACAGAACAGTGTCACTCTCTCCTTCTGCACACAACCTCACAAAGGGCTTACGTTGCCCCTCGGTGAGGTCAGTGGTGAAACCATCGCTCCAAAATCCTCACGGTTGTTTCTTACCTTTCCTTTTAATCATGGCTTCCAACATTTTATCTTCCTCCTCCTCCCTGAAAGAAAGAGTGGGAAACAGGTCAGCAATCCAACCCTGAAAACAGCTGGAGAGAACCTCCTAAGTATAAGCCATGGAGGTGTAGATCTGTCACTGTCTTGTGAGCATTTGCTGCCAGGAGGATGAGTCTCACACGGTGCAAGTACTGCCCTGTCTTTCCCACACAAGCCATTCAAGCAAACAAGAACCAGGAAACCTGGGAAAGACGTCAGCAGCAGGGACACATTGGGACACCCCCACAAGCCACCCATGTGGCGCTGAGTCAGCAGGCCCCACTCTTCTCCTCGCCCCAGCGCACATCGCTGCTCACCTCTGCCGGTCCTCGTCCAGGCAGTTCACGATGGCATTCCTCTGCTCAATGATGGTCACCAGCTCCTGCATCAGCACCTTCTCCCTCACTCGGTCCTCATCAGTCCAGTCCTTCTCTGCCCAGCCAAACCCCAAGGAAGAACAGGCAATTAAACGGCTGAAGGAGCTCTGAAATTCAGAGTTTGGGGCAAAGGTCCCCTGCCATGACTCCCTTCTACCCCACCTTGCTGTGGGGTCAGCTGGACTATTGGTGCTGTGGAGGCAGAGCCTGGTACACGGCACCTCAGCCCCCTCCATGGGGACAAAGGGAGCATGTTCCTGCACAAGGCTAGGGCAAGCAGCGAGACGGGATGACAGCTCCAGAGCGAGCTGAATGCGCTCCCTTACGGTCTGTTGCTCTTCTTCTGAGACCCATTGAGACAGAGGGGAGGTGCAGCTCAGGGGAAAAACACAGGTAGCTACAGCCTGAGCGATGCTTTACCTGGCTTGTTGAGGAGGCAACGCAGCTCATACTCCACATCTGCCTGCCGCTGCTCCAGGTTCTGCTGCTTGAAGCTGCAAGGGAAGGGGGCACTGCTGGGAACCACTGCAAGGCTCCAGAGAGGCAGAACATCGTCCTAAGAGATGGGGTGACCTCGTAAAGAACTGCCAAGATGCTGGTCTTACACCATACAGCCAAAAGGCCAGGGAGCCACCCCCAGGGACCAGCCCTGGCTGCTCAGGGACTTCCTGGAGGAGATGCTACAGAAGCTCTGGTGACTTGCAGCAGGTCAGTTCTGATGTGTTTGGCTGCACTTTTCTGCTTGCCCTCTTTCCCTCGCTTCTCCAGGCAAGGAGGCCATGTCAGGCCCTCGAGTGGAAGCACAGCTTTAGCAGCATTGAGACAGGGCTCCCCACAGCAGCATCCCTTTCCACACACACGCTTACATGTAGATGAGCTCCGACTCGTGCCGCACCAGCATGTGCTTCTCATGGATGAGTTTGAACCACTCCACCAGCAGGCTGTCCTCAGGGCTTTCTGCCAAGCAAAAGGACAATTCAGAGCCATCCCCAGGCCTGCAGGATCCTGTCACCACTCAGCTGGAGCCAACCTGCCCCTTGCACTCTTCCATCAGCAGGGTGGAAGCCGCTGCTGCTGTCTCCTCAGCTGGACACAGAGCAGCCCTAGGGTCCATCCTGCCCCACATCCAGACAGTACAGCCCACGCACCGTTCTCAGAGCTGCGAAGTTTCTCCTCCAGTGCCACCCCACGGTGCTCAAGCTGGTCCAGCTGGTGCTCAATGGCATCCATCTCTCCATAGATGTCTTCCTCGGGGATGTACTGATCGGTCTGCACCTGTCAAACCGCACAGCAGAGACTTCCATGACCATCAACCTCCAGTGTCCAATGGTAACCCTACAGCTAGTCTACATTAACGGATGTGGGGGGACAGCAGGACACCACCTAAAAGAGCTTCTGAAATCCCCCCCTGACTCTGAAACCAAGGGAGACTGGGGTGCTGCCATCCGTGAGGCCTACCCTAGCAGTCATCTTCCCCACCCACACATACATCAGCATGCTGCCTGCATGCTGAGAAGGTAACCCAGGGCTTTGCAAGCACAGCTACAGTCCTGGAGGGTAATGCAGAGATGGCCTTTACCCCTCTTTGCTTCTGCCAGCCCTTTTACCTTGCGCTTGATGAGCGGGAAGCCGTGACCTGGTGCAGGAGGACGCACTGGCTTGGAGCCCTTGGGAGGTTTCTTTGCGGAGGGGGAGGCAGCAGGTGATGGCTTTCGGTTGAAAGGGTTCTCTTTGCAGGAGGACTGGTGCAGTAGGACAAAGCAAGACACGTGAGGGTCCAGGAAAGGGAAGGGATATAGCATCCCAACAGCTGGGACTGAGCAGACAGAGCCTGTCCTACCCCCCACCCTCCCAGAGGAGGAACACAGCACTGATCTCCACCAGCAGCCTAGCCATGGGGTGATCAACAGCCGCCCTCACACTTGGCACCAAGTCCCCAGCCTCCCTCTAACAAGCACGCTGAATTATCTTTGATGGTTCCTCTCTCATTGCTCCGACCAGATGACATCCCGCCTTCTCTCTAGCATGCGGGGTGGGCACAGTATGAGCACAGCTACCACCAAACTAACGCATGCCTGAGCCTTGCTTTCAGGGCCCATGATCTGGCTGCGAGGAAGACACCACCTCACCTTCAGCTGTGGCTTGGGTGAGGAGGAGGGCTTAGGGCTCCCAGCGCTCCCTTCTGAAGCCAAGAGGATGGGTGTGGGGCTAGCCCCCACAGGAGGCTTGGGAGGCAGCCGGCTGGGGCTGGTCTTTAAGCTGCCAGCAGAGACGCTCCTGACGGTGTGCGGGGTGCTGGTCTGCACCTCCCCGCCGAAGCTGGCCAGCTCGCTGGAGGAGGAAGAGGAGTTGGTGGAGAGGCTGGCTGGGGCAGCAGGGCTCTCGCTGGAGGAGACACTGGCGAGCGGCATGTCAGTGCTTGAGGTCTTGGTGGCCGTCGGCGTGTGAACAGTGGGCTCAGAGGAGCTTTTGGGCACCGAGGCCTCATTGGTGTCATCCAACACCTTGGCTGAACTCTCAGAGTTGATACTCTCGAGGCTGAGGGCTGGAGATGGGGTGGAGGATGATGGCTCGGAATGTGACAGCCTGGAGATGGGGTGGTGGGCTGCAAAGCAAAGGGAGAGCTCAGGAGAAAAAGGAGGGCAATCAGGAGAGAAGGGGCGTATATATTAGGGGCAAGGGTGCATGCAAAGGGAACTGGTGAGAAGGAGGAATACGGGGTGGGGGGCAGCTCACCTAGTGGGGAAGCATTGGGGGCACGCGGAGCTGGCCGCTTCTTCACCTTGGGGCTGCTGGTGGGAGTGATGCCGTACCAGGGGTGGAGAGGCCTGGCACCAGTCTCACTCTGCTCCTGCTCAGGCGTGCTCTTTTGGGCAGCAGTGCTCTCCTCTTCCTCATCCTCCTCCTCAAAGGGGTTGTATGGTTTGGGCTCTGTGGCATCAGACCTGCTTTCCTCACTCCTGGCTTTCCCCACCTCCTCCCCATCCTCCTCCTCTGTGGTCCTGTTTGGGGTCTCGTGGCCACTCCCTGGGGGAGGAGGAGCTGGCTTCTTCCTGGGCTCTGCTTGCACTAAGGCCATCCACGGCGGGTCCTTGGCTCTCGCAGGTGTTCCAGCACTGGAAGAACAGAGAAAAAGATAGCGAGAGGTGGCAGGGAGCAGAGACGGGCACTGGACAGGGGAAACAAACAGAGGGAGCAGGATGTCTCCCATACCAAAGCAGCTTTCTCATCTGGGGTGGCTCTAGTCTTCCCTGTACGAAAACAGCTCCTTCTCTGCAGTGGGCTGGGGCAAACATAAGGTCCTGAGGGACGCACAGCCTGCCTGACTCACCCCCGGGGCTGAGCATCTTGGTTTCTGAATATCATAGTCTCCACCTGCTAAGCAGCAGGGTGGTAAAGGCTAAGTTTTACGCAGCAAGGCAACACCATTCCCTCACCCAACGCTGCTCTCCATGTTGTGGAGGGAGTGGGAGCTCAGATCAGGCTCCTAACTGCAGCCAAGCACCCACATTAGGGGCTGATGGAAGTGGGAGAGAAGACCACAGCTGAGCCCTCCCCACGGCCCCACCTTGCCATGGGGTTTCCGGGCGACCTGTGAACAGAAGGACGTACCGATCAGAGGAGCAGGGTCTCCCTCGGGGTTTTGGGACGGGGGGGCTGGGTTCAGGTACCCTACCTAGAAAGACACAGGGGCAGACCGTCACAACACCAAAAGGACATATAGGAAGAGGTTAGATCAACACGACGTGGCTTTTACCTCCCTGTGGGAGGCTGGCTGTTCCCACACTCTGAAAACCTCGTGACCTTTCTCCCATAGTCAGTGCAGTCTCCCCCAGACACCCTACCTTGCCTTTTTCTCCCCACCCCATCCTGAAGCTGCAGCTGGAGAACTGACGTGCCCCTCTGCCCCACTCCTGCACACTGCCCTAACACTGCCACCTTCTCTCCATGCTGGCAGTGCCCTCTGAAAAGCTCCAGAGAAATACAACAGAGCTGGTAGGCGTGAATCCTAGCAGCACTGCTCTCTCTGGTGTGGGGACAGGGGCAGATGAAGGCTCAGTGCCTCAGCCCGAGATGTAATTGGAGCAGAAGAGCATCAGGCTGCAGGGAAGGAACCAAACTCATCCATCCTGCTGCTGACTGCTGTGGACATGGACAGTAACACCAAGCTCTCTCACCATTCACCATGCTGGGCCCGCAGTCACTGGCTTCGCCCTGGATGGTGGACCGGGGCCGAGGCACAGGGTGGGAAGCTGGAGGGGAGAGGGCTGACGCATCCGTGGACCTCCTGGGGGCCGGGGTGGGCCGAGTGTCTCTGGGCTGTCCGCCCAGCGAGCTGGCTTTGTCCTGGCTGGGCACCGAGGGCTTGCTGGGAAGGGGAGGCCTGGGGGGAGTTTGGGAGATGGGTGCCCTGCTCCCCTCATGGGGCATGGCTGTCTCCGCTTTGCTGGGTGTGTTGTCCTTCTCCTCTGGACTGGCTGTCCCCTCTGCAGGCATCTGGGTCTCTGCCATGTTCTCCATAGCGCTGGCATTGTCCTTCCCCACCTCCGCTCCTGCAGGGAGCGTGTCCTCACCACCACTGCCGGCCCCAGTTTCAGTTCTTAGCTCTGGTGACTGCCGGTCCGGGCTGGGCCTCCTGTCCATCTTCCCACTCACGGCCAATTTACCACGATGCTGCGTGCAGACAAAAGTCCCTGCCTCTGAGCCAGGCTTGTACGACCCTGGGAGCAGGGTGCTAGAGCACTCCTTACACCTGCCAACGAGAAGAAAGAGCCCCATGAGATGGGGATTGCCATCCTGCCCTCTAGGAAGACAATGGGGCTGTGGAGAAAGGCTGGACTGGCACTCAGAGATCCTTGCGGGGCTGCAGGGTTGGCTTACACCTCTGCATGATCTTGGGGAAGTCATGCAGGAAAGGAAAAGAACAGAAAAACATCACCACGCCACTGTATGAACTCACAGTGAGCTCACAACTCAAATATTGCACGCATTTGGGTTCCTCCTTCAGCTCAGCTAACAGCTTCCCATCCTTCACTGTCTGCCAAATCTTCGTGGATCATCCACTCTTTCCCTGCTGAACCTTTGAATCCTCCCTAATGAAGCCCTACAGGTCCAACCGTAATACACAGCACCGACAACCAGCTCAGCCCTTTTCTGCCTGGGAAGGGAGGAGGATCACAAACATGGAAAAGAGCTAAGGGGCTGATCAAGCACTCCTGTGAAAACCAAGCTTGTTTCTTCTTGCCTGGATACTTGGTGCTCACAGCAGCTGGCTGCCCCATGCTGCAATCAGATAATTTGGGTGAGGAATTCTGCTCTGGGTGTCCACTTGACTGCTGCTTCCTTTGAAATGTAGAGCAGAAACACAAGGACAGGTGGGCAGGGAGAAGGCGTATGATGAAATGAAGAGGTAACAAGTTTGGGCAAGGGGAGAGAGGGGTTTGTTTTGGTTTTATCTCTGTCAACCCACAGAACGTGCTGCCACAGGGCATTCCTGAGCAAACAGTGCCCATGAATCAGCAGGGAAAAATAAAATAAAATTAAATAAAAAAAAGCAAAGAAAGCACAGAGAGAAAAAATACTCAGGACAAAATTACAGGGATCTCACTGACCAGTCTGAAGGGCCTCTCCTATTCCTGGGCCATGAACAATGCTGCACCCACACCCCAAAGCTCCTGAGTTTGCCCCAGCTGCAGACAAGAACCATGACGAGGCCCCAGCACAGCTCGTTTCTAAAACGCATCCCCCATTGGCTTAGGCAGGAACTGTTTATACAGCTGAACGAGGCCTCCCAGATCTTTTCAGTGGCTCAACCTTTCTGTCCTCAGATGCCAGCTGCCACTTGCAGGCTCTTGTCCTGTGGCCTACAGGAGAGATCTCATCCTCTTGTCATCAGAGCAGGGAAAGCAAAGTGAAATGACTTCACAGGTGCTGCAGGTAAGGACCTGCACCCAGGGAGTAACCACAGAGCTGCTGATCCCTTGTTTGGCAACAGTTTGCAGCTCTCCACGTGCTCCCCTGAGAGCTCAACACCACCCCAGGCACTGCAGGAGCCTGTACATCCAGTTGAGGCCGTGGAGCGTAGAAGGAAGGAGATCTGCAGGGCTGATGGCCTGTCCTGGACCTCATGGTGTTGGAGGTGTTGCTCAGCAGGACGGTAGAAAAAGGCACAACATCCTGGTTTAGGGGGCTGGGAGAAGCACAAAGGGCTGGCATCCCAGGTCAGCAAAGTGGGAAAGAGCAGGGGAGGCAGGGAGTGGGGGCGGCCAGCAGCTGTACTCGAGGGGCTACCCAGACCCCTGCGACCGGGCTGCCAGGCAAACGCACCCTCTTCAGCACCATTTTGGGGACCATCGCTGAGCCCTCCTCCCGTAAGGCTCCACGTTGCCGAATGGCACCCAAAGACGGGCTCCAGCCTGCTGCAGACCCCGGCCAGCACGTACCTGAAGCACTGGCGGTGGTAGAGCCTGCCCTCGGCCAGGTAGCGCTGCACCAGGTGGACGTGCTGCTGGCAGGCGGCGCAGGTGCTGCTGAGCGTGGTGCGCTGAGACAGCTCCGCCGGCTCCGAGGGGGCATCGTCCTGAGGGTGGGATGCACAGGGAGCTCAGGGCGGGGCCACCAGCTGCTCCCCAGCCCGTGGCTCCTCCAGAGCAGCTGCTGCCCCCGCTGCTGCCCTCGCTGAGCGCAGGCACAGCACAGAGGCTGACCTCAGGGTCCAGCAACGCGTGCAACAGCTGCCTCCAAGTCCAGGCACAGGCAGGATGCCTCTTCCCAAATTAGAAGGGGGCACACCAGTACCCTGCAAGAGGTGCCCTGTCTGTCTAGAGGCAGGGCTGAAGGGCTGTGCAAGGGACCAATCCAAATCCCAGGTAGCAGGGACCTGCAAGGGAGACCCCCTCGTGCTTTGGCAAAACGTGTCATGTCAGATACCTGCTAAGCCCTGGAATAAAGGGCCAAGAAAGCAGAAGACATCTCTTCTGCTCATCCACATTCCTCACCTACAGTGTTATCCTTCCACAGGAAGGAAGGTGTCTGTGCCCTGGGTGCTCAAACCCAGGTCCTCATCTCCCCTCAACCTCTTGCCTTCCACAGACAAATTTCAGGCCACAGACCCCTAGAGAGAAAGCACTCTCTCAGCAGAGCTCCCCGTGGCATCAAAAGCCCACCCACCCCTCCTACCCCAAAACACAACGCTGACCCCCTGCACAGATCCATCGCGCCGTGACGGGCTCTCTCCCCTCACCTTATCTCTACTCACGCAGGGAGGACCACTGCCTCAGGCTAACCCTGAACCAAGAAATCAGGTACCTGCGGCGCCGAGGAACTCCCGACCGCAGCCACAGGCTTCTTGTGGGACAGCAGAGGCGGCGAGGCAGCAGCAGCTGGGCGCTTCACAGGCGGAGGGACTCTGGCTGAAGACAGAAGGCGAGGAGGATCAGGCACCCGGGAGGGCGGTGACTCACGCCACATGTGTGGGGGAAGGGGAGGGGAGGGAAGGAAAAAAGAAATCCAGCCTTGTGACACAGGATGGGACTTGCCGCTTCTGACAGTTGAGTGCCTATTTTAGGGGGCAGAGACAAATGCAGTCTCATGATGGGTCAGCCGTGAGGCCCTCCAGCAGATCCCCTTCTGTGGCCCATGGGCACCAGTCTCTTGCTGTGATTGGACTTACCCACCAAATGCCACTTGGCTTCCTCATTATCAACTCCCCAAGCAATGCTTAAAGACCAGAGCACCCTAAGTACTTGCTGGTGATGTGTTACTGCTACCCACTGGGCTCCAGGGTGTCAGCAGGCGTGCGATGCATCCCTTGCCTGTCAGGGCTGGCACTCACAACAGTTCCCAAGGGCAGCCCCTGGCTGGGAGGCCAGCATCCCTGGAGAAGTGCTCACATCCATGCACGTGAAAGAGATTTCTCTGATGCTGTGGCTGTAGCTAGAGAGCAGAGCAGTCCTGGTGCACTGGTCTCCACCCTGGAGGGATGCCCTGAAAGAGCTGTCTCAGAGCAGCTTAGGTTGCAGTTGCAAGGACAGATTTAAGACACCCCACCCCAGCTCCCCTCCCCTGTACTTCAGTCACTTTAAGCTTACGAGTGTGATACAAACCAGCTGCGGTAGGCAGGCTGCCTATCTACCTTCCTTCCATTTTAGTGGGTTAAAGCAGATCACAAAGGGGCCTGATGCGCTGCAGGGTTGACCCAACCCAAGTGGCAGGAATGCAGCAGGGAGGGAGAAACAAGGTGCTCCTCCTCCTGCAGCATGAGCTGTTAAATCATTCCCTACCTCTTGTGAAACCTCGCCCTACCCCACTCCCTGCTCCAGGCTCTCCTCACCAGCAAGATCCAGAAGAGCCAGGTACTACCTGCTCCCCCCCCCCACACAGCTCCCATTTCCCATGGGAAGGAGGGGGCACAGGATCACTACCTCCAGGCCCACGAGCCTTCAAACACCTGCCCCTCAGAGTGGCCACAGGACACCACAGATACTCCAAAATCCTTCCCAGGTGTCAGCCCCTCCTCCCATAAAACCTAACTTCCAGATGCAGTGCACCCAAGCATAAAAAGAAAGCTCTGGGCTAGGAGTTGGAAGCTCTGACATTTACTGAACGGGAGGGGGAAAACAGACGACTTCTGTCAGCACGCGGTACCTCTGTGTACAGCCAAGAGGGGACGAACTGGCAGCTGGAGGCATGGGAGGGCACTCACCTTGGTTGGGGTTGTTGAAATGGTTGTAATACTGGGACACGTACGTCATGATGCTGAGGCAGTCCGGGACTTTCATGGAGACCATGTCATTGGGATCTAGCAGAGCTGGGATGCCCAGCTCCCGCTCCGCCAATTCAAAGGCCTGCAGGAAGAACAGAAGGAGGTGGGAAGGAGAGAAAACGGGTACTCTCTGACAGGTAACCCAGAAATCAAGTTGGGAGGGCCTTGGGTTAGATTAGGCAGTAAGCCTATGGCATCCCAGACAGACGGAGGCTCCCAGACATGCTGCCTGACTGGAAAGAAGGCATCAGAAGCAAAGGAACTAATTGCTGCAGCTGCTCTTTCCTCGAAGTCATTTCAGCTGTCTGTGCCCCTGCAGCTCCCACCCATGTGGTCCTGTCATTCCCCTACTGCTCTGGGACAGGGAGGGGCACTCAGCCCTGAAAAAGAAGTGGTTTTTCAACCTGTGAAACAGGCACAACACCACTGCCCTCAAGCAAGAGCCTGGCGGAGTGCTGGCTGGCACTGGGAAGGGCCAAGAACCGTCAGGCACTTCCAGCACCGCAGCCAAACACCAGCTCTGCTGCACAGCGGCCCTGGCCGTCCCAAATGCTGACCCCACAGAAACACAACCCCTGCCCATCCTTTCACGCTCCGGGGTCACATCTCCCACCCACAGTGCAGCCACACCTGCTCAGCAGCCAGCAACCTGCCAGCACAAGGTGCTTTCTGCTCCTCGGCGAGCAGAGGTGACAGCGACGCTGTGACAAGAGGCACGTAACTCCAGCAATTACACACACGACTACTTGAAGGGCAGGGGCAAAGGAAGAAAATAGCTGAGACCTTCCCACTTGGCAGCGTGCGTGGATTACCAGCTACACAGATACACTGGCCATCCCACTGCTGCTCCAAGGGCAGCGTACCCACAGTGATCTCCGGAGGCTGGGGGATACGAGACCATGGTGGCAGCCTTGGCTACTACCAGCATAACCATCCCATCTTCTCTTCAGTACAGGCTGGATGCTGATGTTTCAGGTGTTTCCAGAGAAGCTCCTGCCCGTGGCTTACAAACACAGATCTTTCTCATCCCCTCACCACTGTCACTAAGTTCCCCCACGCAACATGACCTCCAGCAAGTCATTCTCGAGTTCCTTTTTCCTTCTGTGCGTTGCCTAAAAGGGACTTACCAAGCGGTTATTTTCGTAGACATTATCCTTGGAGAGAGAATCAAAGTCTCTGAAATGAGAAAGCACAAACAAGTGACATGAGACGCAGCGGAAGAGTGCTCCAACGCCACCATACGAAGGCTCTGGGGCAGACAGCCTTCCTCAGGCGCTGCAGCAACTCAACACTTAAGAACCTAGATAAACAAAACCTTGGTAAAGAGTACTTCAGATTGCAGAGGGACAAAGAAACCAAAAGGAAATCGTAATTAAAAACAGAAAGCAAGTCCCACATGGGTGGTGGCCAGGAAATTAAAACGTCCTTCCACTTCTCATTACTGCCCTCGTGGTTAGAGGCTGCAGAAACGCCGGGGCACAGAGGGGAACCCGACCAGCTCCCTGCACGCTGTGGCATGTCACCCGTCCCTCGGATCCCTTCAGGAGGCTGAATCAGAGCAGGGGGCAGAGGGCTGAAATGGTCTGCAGGTGTTCCACAGAGGGGAAGGAATACAGGGAGGAGTTAGCCATGCCTTTTGCACATTTGTGCAGGTATTAGGTGTGAAAACAGCATCACGCTGAACCCACTATGAGCCCTCAGCCATGTGCCTGCTGAGAGAGCTGCGGGAGCCTCCCTTCCTCCATCCCCGCTGGGATTTTATTGCCTCTTCCTCTGGCACCGTCCAGGCGCTGGGAGCATCCCCGCAGCCCCGCGCAGCTCGGCAGCAGCCGGCCCCAGCTCGTGCGCCCTTCCCAGGGCTGCGGAGGAAGTCACTGCCGAGCTCAGAAGGATTTTCCCAGCTGCCTGCGACACCCTAAAATTACACTTCCTCCCTTCAAAAGCGAGAGGCTGCCAGTGCCGTTTCCTCTCAGATAAATGACGCTACAGCCATGCTCTGCTGCAAGAGCGAGCGAGGCTGGCACGCGGGAGGCGGGCTGCACCTCCGGCTCTGCGCTGAGCACCCTTCCGAAAGCACACGCAAACCTGCCCGCAGAGCCCGGCCTGTTCAAAACACCGCGACTTTTCCCTCGCTGTGTGCTGGCGAGAGGAGGTTTCAGCTGCAGTCCTCACTTTGATGTGGATACCAGTGACTTCTTTGTATTTATAAACTAGCTTCCACTGGGAGATGGTTTTCCTCTGTGTCTTTTTTTTTTTTTTTTGATGTAGAGAACTCCTTTAACCTTGCTATATATACACATATATATATTTTTTTAAAAAAAAAGAAAATACCAGCTTGGGAACACAGGAGAAGTGATGACAGCAAAGTAATACATCAGCTGCCCTTCAGACACAAATGACCTTCACTCTGAATGCCCGCACTCTCAGGATATGGGAGTGGTGCAGCTTGAAGGCTCCTTGGTGGCCTGGGCTGGGCTGGTGTTTTTGACAGACAAAACACATGTCCATTCCGCTCCAGCCCAGCAAGCCAGAGCCGTTTTAGAAAACCAAATCTGCCTGGGAAAGTGGATGGCAACAGAGAGGGCACGAAGCCTGAGAGGCAGCAGGGCAGGGGCTAAGCAGCGAGGGAATGCAAAATGCTTTTCCTACTAACGCAGGAGCGAAGGCACTCAGCTTTTAGCCGAGACACTGAATCCCATCAGCAGGAGGCCCTGGGGATCACAGCTTACTCGGTTCCTCTCTGCTGCCTTTCCCAGCTCCCTCCCCACACAGACCAAACTGGACCACGCTGATCCCAGCATCCCCGACGTGAGCACTCCCCCCCTCACTGCTCTGCCACGCAGCATCCCCACAAAGGGCGCAAGAAAAAGCCGCCCCCAATATAACCCCTACCGCCTGCCTCCTCCGCAGGGAGACCAGCACCTCGCCACCCTGGGACCCGTGGACGTTATTTCTCTGCCCTGATCTCAGCAGCTGTCCCTCCAGCCCCACTCAAGCTCCTCTCCCAACAGAACACCAGGGCAGGGCAGCAGATGGAAGAAGAGCAGAGACTCTGGATCTCCCAGCTGAACGAGCGTCTTGACTCAGCAAACCCCAGCGTCGCAGCGTATCCTGGAGTAATATTTCCATGCAAATAACACCACAAGCTCTTACCTAATGAGATACATGCAGAGCCACTAAGCACTCCGGGGTTTAGGGCAGCTGCCAGCGAACATAGCAGACCAGGGAAGCAAGGGGGGCAGGGTGTGCTGCTCGGCTAAAACCAAGGCAAATTCCTAGATTCCTCACAAATAAATCACAAGCACCACATAATGAGGCCTTCAGCTTTCCACATCTTGTCAGGGAAATGCAGGCAGCACATGGGGAAGGAGCAAATGAGATTTGTGATGCTGCCTGTAACCGAGCCCTGGTGGCTGCGACTCAGGGCCGCGTTTCCAGCGCACGGCTCTCCTCTCCTGTTTCCCTCAAGCCTCCATCTCTCTCTAGGCACTCGGAAGCCATGTGCCATGCTCTCTTGCTCTTCCCGAATGCCAAAACCTCCCCAGAGCTCCAGGAAGGCTGCACAGCTTAATCTAGAAAGATGCTTTTTGCTTCACTAACTGCAACAAACGCATTGCGAACGTTAATTTCATGCTTTAGGTTTCTAGAGCACTAACCGAACAAACTTGTTCACCCCCATGGCTCACTCTCAGGTTGGACCGGACAATTCCAGCTTAATTGACACAGGAGGAGATTACACGCCTTGCCCCAAGATCACGGTCAGCTGCACAGACTAAACCCAGGTTTCCTGGGAGGGAGCGGGTTTGCCAAAGGAGTGTCTCTGCTGCTGCCGTTTCCCAGATAGGGAGAGCGAGGCCGAGGCAGCGGAACCAAGCACGCAGCCTGCCCTCAGTGGCCAGCTCAGGATACCTTCTGGATTCAGCGGACACCGAGCACTTCCAGCTTTGGCTGCTTCTTTCAGAAAGCTGGTGCTCCCAGTGTTTCCAAGAGCACTGCCCCTCTGGTGCACCTCCTTCCTTTTGCAAGAGCCTCTTCCTCAGCGTGTCACCTGCAGCACAGCAGCGTTCAGAAAGCCTCTGCCCAACAGGGGGGCAACCAGGACAGACAGTCAACCCCGGCCGTGAAAGAAAGCCCTAAGGGTCCGTGTGCCAGAGCAGCACTGCACAGGTACACGAGAGACCTCCAGCTCTGCTCCTGCGTGGACGTGCTCACGCTTCCGTTCCGTGGCTGAGTGGAAAGCCAGCAGGAAAGGGGGAGGCAGCTGAACGCAGACAGACCTCAGCCTTTGGGGCCCACGGGAGCAGCGCAGTCGTCTCGCAAGGGCCAGGAGAGCCCCTCTCAAAGGCAGAGCACACGAGGACAGAAACATGTTGGTGGGTCCCTGCCAAGCCCCGTTACCAAGCTGACTGAAAGCACTTTAGAAGGGAAGCAGGGCCGTTGCTTTTACTCTGCCATCAGATTTACTGCCTCTGATACAGTCCTCCCACTTCCAAATCAGGACAGGCTGAGGAAGCTGGAATCGGATGAAATGATGCTGCTCCTGACTACCCTGTGAAAATCCTTCCACAACATGCCATCATGCCATGTCCTTGTAAGGCCCTGGGCTTTGCCTTCACAGCGTAGCTAGTGCAGAGGAACTGTGAAGCACTTAGTTAGGACATCTGCCAGGAGCAGATCTAAGCCCACTGACAACTTAAGAGCAGCGGCTGCTGCTTAATGGGACTATGTTAACGGGAAACCACCGGGTGGTTTTAGTGGTCTTCATCGTAAGCTTTTGCTGAGCCTTTGCTTTTTGGTTCTCAGCTGCTGTGCCACTCACTAAAAAAAAAAAAAAAATCAGAACACAGGAGCTGCTGGCATTCCGGTCCCTGATTCGCCTCCCCCTCTCCAGTAGCCAAGGCTGAGGCATGCGGTGCTCGAGACCAAGAGAGTTTTCAGAGGCTCTGCCCTAGCTGCTCAGAGCGAGCCACGCCACACAGCAGCTGCTGGGACACATCAGCTCCCTCAGGACCCAGAATGATGCAAAACCACCGGATGGCTTGGCTCTTGGTAGTTCCTGAACGACACGCTAAGGGTTTTGTGGTGGTCACCCGAGACATGTCAGATAGCACTCCAGCTTCTAGCCTACCTGTTCAGCTTCTGCTTGTAAGAACACGAGCACTGCAGCTCCACAGGGGCGTCACTGCTAACCCTCTGCCTGCTAGAGAGTAACTTGGCATCGTGGTTGCTGCCGTGACAAAATGTCACCCCAGGTCCAGCTCAGGAAAAAGGATTTGGCCAGTTCAGGCAACCTGAGCTGACAAAGAACCACTCCAGGAGCAGAGCGTGACAGGGGACACAGCACCGCGCGTGGGGCTAAAAAGCTTTGCTGACAGGTGAGGCATACGTGCACACGCGCATGCCAGGGGCACAGAAAGGTGGGGGCAAAGCCTACCTGGGCTGCAAGGGCTACCAAAGACTTGGGCGGGCAGGAGGCAGGCTCCCAGCAGCGTTGGGGCGCGCAAGGTTGGGGCAGTGGCAGGTCGGGGCAGATTCCTTCCAGTGGCTCAGCCAGTTCCTCCAGCCTGACACCGTGCCCCCGAGCAATCCCAAGCTGCCTCGTTAAAACTCCCATTCCCTCTCCTCTCACAGCCACTCCAAAATGGGAGGCAGACGGACGGAGGTAACCGAATCACGAGCCATTTGCTGGGGGCAGGCTAGCAGGGCTCCACAACCTTGCCGGCATTTGCTACGCCCCACTTTCTCTGCAGCACGGGCAGAAAACAGGCTGAGAGCAACTGCGGGAAGCTGCCTGGCCTAGGGCTCGGTGCGCTTCGGGCTTGCTGCCTTTGCCAAGCCGGGAGCTGGTCACCTGCACGGGGACGCCCACCTCGCACGGCCACCAAACACCTCCTCACCCCGCTACCAGCTGAGCTGCCAGCAGCACGCCTCACGGCCCGGCCAGCAGCCAGCGCGGCTCCCTTCAGCCTCACCCCGCGCCGCCCTCACCAGC
>VXAV01006684.1:31704-43367 GCA_013399715.1 Alectura lathami | reverse complement strand
TCGCCCGGTGCCGGCGTCTGGCCGCCGGCTGGGGTCCTGCGGGCGGGAGCGCTCCTGGGAGCGGGCCCGGAGCGTCGGGCTTTCGGCCTCCAGGTGGGCAGCGCAGGAGGCCGGGGAGATGCACGCACCGCATGCGCCTCGGCGGTTTCTCTCTCTCCAGCGCGGAGAAGGGCGAAGCAGCCCTTGCTGCTGCCTTTTCTCGGTCCATGAAGGAGGGGAAGGACTGTGAGAATAAGGCAGGCAGGAACTGAAAACAGCTTGGAGTGAACTCCACTTTAACTTCAGCTTAAAAAAAAAAAAAAAAGGAAAAAGCAGCCCAACTTCTGGATCCTGTTCCCAACTTCTGGATCAGGCTCAGACGTAGGCTGCTCTAGCCAGCAGTTCTCACCATTACTAAGGCACCAGCCGTGGCAGCAGAGGATATGGAAACATGGGACAGTACGGTACATATGGGGCATAGGTGTCTCCAGGGGTAGGCAGGGGGCCAGGGAGGGCTTTGAAGATGAGGACACTTGGATACTGCACAGGAAGCCCTGGAAGAAGCGGAGGAAGAGTGCGATACGATCTCAGGAACCCATGACATTGAGGAGATGGATTGTCACCAGAGCTGGCTTGCATGTCCAGTGTAACGATAAGACAAGGGGGAAAACAGCACACTAATAAGCCTTTGCTTGTTTTGCTAAAGATCTTTTTTTTTAAAAAAAAAAAAAAAAAAAAAATTCCACTTAGACAAAGGAAGCCTATAGCTACCTCTGTAGAAGATTGATCCATCACACAGATGCCAGTCCTGATTTGGTAGTCCCCTCTTTCTCTGCACTTCTTAAAAATGAGCTGAATATTCCATTCTCCAGGCAGATGCCATACTTGGCACCCTCCATACTCTGTTCCTTCCTTGCTCTGTTTCATCCCATCACTCCGTGGCCCCAGAGCTGTAAAAGGTGAAAAACACAATCTCTAGGGTACAACCACCCTGTAAGTGTCCAAAAATAGCTGTGCCATAAATCACTATAAAAGAGACTATGCAGAGAAAAAGGAAAGGAAGCACTGCCATGGCTTTGTAACAACAGAGCTGGCTGCTCAGCCTCCCCCAGACCTGTGTCTTCCTGCGGTATCCTAAGGGAGCACAGACTCAGGGATGTTTACTGAACTCTGTTCCAGGGTCCATAACCTTGCTCATTCCCTCCACGACTGCAGGTCGGAGCCACAAAGTAGATAGCCCTGTGCTGTGATTCCTTCTTAAAACCATTTTGGCCCGAACTGCCTGAGAACACACTAGCTACCCAAATCTCACTGCTGCAGGCAAGCCTTGAGGTATGACAAACCCACCCTGCCTCCCCGCAGAGTGCACTTCCATCAGGGAGGCTCGTGGATGCCGCAGAACGCCCTGCGTTCCTCTAGTTTCAAGCGGTGCCAGGCGTCGCATCTCACTGAGCCCGTCTTTCCGCTGTGTGAGAGAGCTGCAGCTCTTCCTGGCTTCGCTCCACAAGTGCCAGTCCCGGTCAGTTAACCTTCAGCAGTCCCTCACAAGGCGTGGAGCCAGCGAGCCCAGCTGCGCTGGGCAGGGGATGGTCTCTGCTCATCCTCAGGATCACAAACACAAGCAGCAGCTTCTTCACGTATCTGAAAACGGTCTGTAACCACTGGGAGGTTTAAGTTGGTTATACATGCAGTGGAAGTCTGTCATCCAAACACATCAATCAGAGAGTTAAAATGGACTAAATCCCAGAAAAGCATTTGTTATGCAATGAACTAGACTTTGATCATGGAGAGACTGCCTTGCCAGAGGCTCCTCTGTTGCACATCACAGCTATCTCAGTACACGTATTGAGGCTTTGGATAATAATAAAGCAAGAGAGGAGGTGCTGCTGACAGCTTTAGTCACTGTGCTGCTGTTGGTAAATATACCCAGACAGAAGTGCCAGCCCTAAAAATAAAAGACCAGTTTCCCCTGGAACAACGCGCAGCTCCTGCGGTTTGCTGCAATGCAGCAGCATCTCAATCCTTCCATTTCTTTAATGATTTGGTTGCCTCAAACCCTTCAAAACTGTGGGCAGCAAGTTCTTAACACGCACAACGCTAGCAGCATTGGCTAGAGGCCAACAGGAGTTAGCCATCAACTCACTCCGTGCTGCCTGTACCCTGCCTGCTGGAGTCACGGGACTTCTTGATGGGAGACGCAACTTACTTCCAAACAGTATCTAGGGGAGTAGAAACTGGACCCTCACTCAAACACGGCATGTAATCCAACAAAAGATAACTATTCCTGAGTTCTAAACAGAATCACATACGAAGCCAAGCTGCACTGCCAGGACCCCTCTCTCAGTGGAAAGGAATGAAAGAAAGGAGGGCTACAGAAAGGCAGACAGGGTATACGAAGCATGCTTTGTGTTGCTTTCCTGTTACACACAGGTTTTTCTCTTGCACCTGTTGCTTCCACTCAAACACAGAACTATTTAAAGACAGTATGCAAAAGGAGAAGCGAGAGAGGGTGTGGAAGGTTGAGGAGATGCAATTCATTCTTCGCATCCTTTTTGCTTCCCCAATATTTACAGGTCCTTGATTCCCATTTATAGGACGAGTTTTCAACTGCTCTTTTTCCTCCAAGGCCCTGCAGGTTTGCCTGGAAGAATCCAAGGTGGCTGGAGAGCTGGGAAATGTAGCACTGAGACTCAAAGTACTTAAAGGGTTTTAACAAAATCAAATGCCCTCAAGGGATTTTCTGGAGAAACTGAACTCCATTAAATTAAGGGCCAGGACTTAGGCATATGTGCTGAAAGAAAACACAGCCTCCAGCAAGGCCATCCCATCAGATGACCAAAGTTAATATTGCTTGAATGTTTAAAAATATCCTCCCTTTTCCTTTAAAAAACACGTTGACCCACTTGGGAGCATTTCTACTTCTTAGCAGCTAAAAGGAAAGAGAAAAGAGAGGGGAGAAGGCAAAAAGGCAACCTTCTAGGAAAGCATCTACCACTCAGGATTATTCAATGGGGAGCAACAGCTAGAAGGAATACTACTACCTTGCAGCTCTTTCCATATCCCGAGGAAATGCTGTGGAACAGCCTGCTTTCTCCCTATTAACCACTCTGCAGTCTTCCCTGTTCACTGCATGCAGTGCCTTAGAGAGCACGCAGATCTATTCCCCGCTGCCACCTGCGACGGCACCAGCAAAAGACAGCACAGACCAACAGCAGCTGCTCGTATCTCCTGATGCAATTAGGTTCTTATACAAAAAAAAAAAAAAAGGAAAATAAAGACAGTATCAGATACTGAATGCTCACCAGGAAAATTCCACTCCTTTATTATTCTTGTCCTTTGCAGAATGGTTTGAGCCAAATGAGTCGGCTTATATAAAGTACAAAAACCTTTTGAGCCACAGGAGATTCCAGAAATGCCAGAACCCTGAGCTCCCCCACAGCAAGGAGAATAATCTCTCCCACCCACACCTCTGCTCAGGGCAATTGCTGTGCCCACAGAAGTTTTAGGGTCTCTGGCCCATCTTCTTCAAGGTCCGATTCAGCTGGAATTAGAGGAGAGCAAAGGTCAGAAAAACACAGTGATCAACACACACTGCTGTTCCCCTCCGCAGCCTTAACCCAGCGTCTCTGCTCCCTCCGCTGCAACCCACTGACAAAAGAGCTCTCCTGCAGGTGCGGGCAGTGTGCAAAGTAGAAGGGGAATGAGTGAAACTCTCTCCAAGACAGCAGAGGAAGACCTGGGGAGAGGTTGCAAAGTTCTAGCTGTACTGTGACAGGGTAGCCCTTAGCCATGCGGTGCTCACACCCCTGTCTCAGGATCTTGCTGCCAAAGCTTCCAGCCCACAGCAGCCTCTGCTGGGAGAGAGGAGCAGTGACAGCGTGTCACCTCCTGGCTGAGCACAACGCTGAAGTCATCCAGGCTCCAGAAGTCTGAGGCTGCTTTCTAGAGCCTTGGTGATGAGGTGGAAATGTGATTTTCATTGTGTCACTGAGGAATGCCACAGTTATCTAGAGACGATGGAGTCAGCAGCCTTGAGAGTAAACCCCTCCTCCTCTTCAGTGTGGTTCAACTGGATGAGCACCACTCCCCCCAAATACATATCATTCCTCAAAGGCAAACAGCTGTTGCCCAAACCACCTGCCTTTGCCCAGTGCCTCCAAAGCCACGGCTTGCCCAGCAAGGCACAGCACAGCTGTCACACACAAGCACGCCTCCTCCTGCACAGCCCAAAGCCTTCCCCCCATTTCCTGCAGAGCTCCACAGCTCTCCTGCCCAGGCCTCACCTCCTCAAACTTGTGGATCTGGCGGATGAAGAAGTCCCCATAGCGCCGAGCAACCTTTGTGTCTGCGATGTGGATCATGTCCTGGGGAAGGAAGAGCAGGAGGTCAGGAAAAGGACTGTGCTAGCAAGGGACAGCAAGCGCTGCCAAACAGGAGCAACAAAAGGGGCTTCACTCCAGCCCCAGTTCAGCATCACACACACACCTGACCTGTGCCAGTCCCACAGCAAGCATTCAGTGCTCTGTGGGCTGCCTTTCCTTTACCTGTGACAGGTCCCAAACTCGCGCTGTGTTCATTTCCCACATTCTTGTACTCTCTGCCTATTTTCAGCTCTGTCTGCAGCAGTTCCACAGTCCCAACCCCTGAGTCATGCTCTGCTTCCCTCCACCAGCAGCTAACAGCGGTGCAGCCAACTGGGAGAGCTAGGCTGCAATGCAGGTCAGTCAGACACACGTCCTTCCTGTCTACCTGAACCAAACTGACAAAGCACAAATGAGACCCTGCAGGCACAGCCCTGCTCTAAGGGCCAAGAGCAAGGGGACAATCTTCTTGTTTGGCAGGCGGCAAGAAGCCTAATAGCTGCTGCTATCTTTGACAAATGAAGTCCAAAATTACACTTTCCTGCACCTCCTACTGCCCTGAGCTGCAAGGCACACCTTGCATCTAGATTCCTTCTAGAGCAGACATGGCTAAGTGCTGCTTCTGTGAAAGACACAACTGTAACACGACAGAGCAAGATCCCTCCTTTGTCAAGCAAAGGAGAGAGATGCAGGGGATCCCTGCAAAGCTGACGACCCCACCTGACACCAGCAGCACTGCCACCCAGCTGCCACATCCCAAGAACACTGACACGATTCCCTCTGTCCTGGGGAAGAGATTTAGGGCCTTTTTTTTCCCTGGGTGCACTAACTGCCAACACTGCTTGCAATACCCCATCACTGCTCATCCACCAGCAATTCTATTAAGCAGGGCTACGGCTTCATCATGGGCAGCCAAGCCCTCCACATGGCACGAGAGTATTTCCCACAGACTGGAGCAAAACCTGGAGCTGTCACTTCCAGAAATTCCCAGGTGAAGGAATTCCCTAGCCAGCAAGGGGCAGATACCAACCTTGTCAATATAGAAGTCAACTTCAGAGGCAGACTGGAACTCCCCATCCAGGGCAGATATGCCACTGGTCCATACCAGGTTCTTCATCTTGTGCTTGAAGACGAGCAGCTGGATGCGAAACTCCTGCTCCGTGAGGTCCAAGAAGCCCGCAAGCTTGGCCACTGGCATGGTGGTGTAGAGCTTGAGGAAGCTACGGATGGTGGAGAGCTGAGCCTGCTGCTGAACCTCATCAGCAAAGACCTTGAGCTGCTGCAGGAAGGGCTCCTTGTGATAGTTGGGGTGCACGTTGTCATAGTTGGGCACCACAGGGGACAGGAACTTGGGGCAAGCGTAACTGAAGAGCTCCTCATAGACCTGAGCGTCGCCCTTCTGCATGCGCAGCATCTTGTCCCCGTACTTCTCCCGCAGCTGCAGGTGGATGCTCTCATCGATGCGCATGGGATACATGGTGAGGGCGATGGCAAGGAGCGCGTGCATCTGCTCGTTCTGCTTGTTGATCTGGGGCAGAGAGGAGAAGTCATTAGCTCGTCAGTGTGCTCAGGATGTATAGTGCCGGAGAGAGCTGGGTTTTGCAGAGACAGACCCTTCCCCCAGAGCACTGATGGTCCTGATGCTCAAGGGGGACAGGGCAAAGCAGATGAATGCCAGATCAAGGCTTTCATGGCTGACACTTGCACATTACGTTTTTGAAGCCTCATGGAATTAGGAACTTCATGACTTGGCTAAGCAAGGAGTTAGGAATGACTCATAAGGATGAGGAGGAGACAGAAGCAGGGGGTAAAAAAACAACAAAAAAAGCAACAGGCAGCTTGGGTGGGAAGAGACAGGAGCTCTGTTTTAGCCACGAGTTTAAACAATCTGTGAATGACTGGATGATAACAGAAGTATATCTGATCGTAAAATAAACTGAACTAGGAATGGGATGGAGATATATGAATCTTGGGCAAGAGTTATCACTAGCAGCTGATATCCATTAGGAACAGTGCTCAAGGGGAAAACGCAGACGGAGCAAGGACAACTGCATGGTGAACAACTAAAGGAATTAGTAATGCAGCCAAGAGAAAACATTAAAGGATGTCAAAGGATCCCCAGTCACCATCAGTCCAGGAAAATAAGACCGGACTATTAGACTTAGGTTATCAGGTGACAGAGAAGGGACAGGAAAGGAGACAGCAGCCTCTTCTTTCGGGAAGCCTAGACCTATTCTACTTACCATCTCATACTTGTAGGTTGTCCTCTGAAACATGCTCTTGGTCCGCTGGATATAGAGGAGGATGTTGGCGAAGACTCGGATGGCATCTTGGTAGCGCCGCATCATGAGGTAGGCGAAGCCCACGTAGTAGTAGGTGGTCACCTGGCACTCTGGCACCCGGGAGTACATGCTCTGGGGACAGGCCAACACGCTGCGTTAGGGGGAGACGCCACCCTGACCTGAGCGGCTCAGCCTCCAGTCCAGTCTCACTTACTGCAGGGTACCTCACCTCACAGCCATCCCTGCAGTAGCTTCCTCACTGCTCATTAGACCATCCTGCCTCCTCTGCTTCTCAGTTTCATTCTCCAAGCAGAGGACTCTTGCACTGTGCCTAACACTGCTTTGCTCAACTCCCACCCTCATTATTTCACTCTAAGCCTTAGGCCAAGGCTGTGTTGCAGCTGGACTTTTTTTAAACCACCGTTGTCACAAGTAACACCCAATCGGAGGGCAAACACGTGCAAGGCAGGGGTGTGAGCAGTGAGAACAAGATTCAAAAATAACAGGATGAGCCACAGCCCAAGGTGGGAGCGATGTACCCTGCTAGCACTGTGCTTTCACTCACAGCTCAAATAACAACACTGCCTCGCACAACACAGCAGACAAACCTCCTAAAGAACTGGGCACATGTGCTACACCAGCAGTCATCGTCATATGGCCTCAGTTACTGCCAAAGCTCCAGCTGTGTTCTGCACACACAACTGCAGAGCTAAACACTTCTTCCATCTCACCCTGTAAGCAAACTCCTGGCAACTGCAACAGCCACAAACAGCTCCTCAGCTGCAGGATGCATTAAGGCAGTCTTTCAGGAGCCTATCTGAACAAAAGCATTTGGAAAAACTACAGTGGAGGGTTTACAGCACGTCTTCCTACCTTCTTGTTGAGCTCAATGTTCTCGAGAACCTTGATTGCCTGGTAGTAATCCCCCAGCAGAGAGTGCAGACGCAGCAGCCCAACCAGACTGAAGTAGCCCAGCATCTTGTAGAGGGAGTGGCGACCATACTCACCAGCCACGCTTTCGGGATCACCTAGGGAAAAAAACAAACAAACCATGACGTTGTCCTCCAAGGGAGCATGCTCTTCTTCCAACACAGTGTTTACAGGCAAAAGGAGTCAGCTCTCCCACGGCAGCATCAGCATTTCTCACATACGGCCTACAGAACCTCTTCCCAGCCAGCTCCCAAACAAAACAAGAGCTTTGGTCAAATCAAAGCAGGGCAGCACGCGCACCAGCCGTGCCCGGCACCACCCAGCTGTCTCACCTCCACTTGTGTAGACCTCCAGCTGCCGGTTGATGTTGGATTTGTCCACCAGGGAGTGCAGCACATTCAGGACGCTGTGGACATTCCAGATCTTGGGGTTGGAACGAAGGAAATCGATTTCTTCTTCAGACTTCTTGGCTGTCTTGCAGCGGTACTGGCTGAAGGACTGGAACTGTGGGGTAAAAGCAGATTTGATGATGAGGGCCTGGATTTGGAGATGTTCACCTAAGTGCACTAAGGAGTTGATCACACGAATGCAGTTTAACAAGATGCAGGTCACAAGGAAAAGGTTAATTTGAGATCATTGGTAATCAGAATGGTAAGGGATACCACCATTCAGGCACCTGGGGAAAGTCTGACACCATGCAGGGGCAATCTGAGGGGAAAAAGACAGAAAACAGAACCAAGGGAAAGATGTCTTAGACTATTAGAACAGGCAGCTAAATACAAACTTCCTTTCTAAAGAGGTAACAAAGAGAATGACCAAGTCATTCGCTAAAAAATACTAAACTAAAACCACAGAACACGATGAAACTAGTATGGACTAATCAATAAAGTTCTGTGATTATAGCAAGGCTACCCAAAAATGGCCCAGTCTTACAGTCACACACCTGGTATATGAACTCATCAATGATGTCCCAGAGCCACTGGTTGGGCAGCTCCAGGGGAGCAGGGCCATCAGCATCTGCAGAAGAACGTCAGTAATGGAGATAGCCTTAGTGCCTCGAGCAAGAGCAGTGGCAGAATTGGAGGAACAGAAATTCAAAAACACAAGCACATTCCTGAGCTGGAAACCACAGCAGCAGGTGAAGGAAGCTTCTAGCAGGCAGGTGATATGTAGCTCTGGCTACCTCAGCTGCCTTCGTTTATCAATGTGAATGTGTATGAGGTTAATCTCTAGAGAGTCACTGCTCAGCGGCAGTCGTTCTCAGAAGCCGCACACAAATTTTAGGGGTCTATCCCAACCACCCTTTCACCGGCAGGAAGTCACAAACATTTAAATTTGCCCCAAGTGGAGTCAAGAACAGGAACCAGCTGTGAAACACTGCTGCAAGTTCCTAACTTACTTTCATCAAAAAGCAAAATGAAGCTGTAAGTGAAAATTCGCAGCAAGATGTAAAGCTAAATAAGTTTTGTTTTGTTTGTTTTTTCTTTAGAGCTTTTCAGCAAGTACTGTAAACTGTTGGGGCTTTTTGTGGGTTTAATGCATGGATGTAAAGTGCTCTTCATTCAGAAAGCTCAAACACATGGAAAGCTCATAGATTACATTCTCTCTGTGCAATCTATAAGCAAACATGTTCCAGTTTCCTTCCCATTCTCCAGCTTTATCCTCGCCCATCCACTCTCCTCCAAAATTCACAAGCCAACAATTAATCGCAGCAACTCACTGAGGATGTAGTTGAAGAGATTGCAGTAGTTGTAGTAGGACTCAAATCTCTGCTCCAGGGTGGGGCCCCCCTGCAAGGAGAAGGCAGTGCAGCCCACTTAGTGTGAAGCACAGCAAGGCTGAGCTCATGGGCAACAGCGTGTGAGGGACAGTCACTGGTCACAACAGTGGAGAGTCTGTTTTGGTGACGTTAGGGCCGAGATTCAGCCACCCTCTAGCACCACCCAGAAAACCTGGCATTGCCTCACTGCTGTGCAGAAGAGGGCTGCCTTCTCATGTCCAGGTAGCTTCGAGTACAACTGAGCACTGAAATCTCCTGTGAACAGAATGCTTGAACTTGCCCCGTCCTCCTCCCTGCTGTCCAGACTTTGTATTACCTCCCACAGCTCCTTGTCCTGCTGCCCCTGTGAAAGACCTCAGCAAATTCTGACCATGCTGCTTCGAGACAACACTTAAATGCTTTGGAAGACCACTAAACAGAGCTGGGAATCCCTCTTCCTAGAATCACCTTCCCTGTTTCACCTGTAGGCACCTGTGGGCAGTTTGAGAACCTTCACAGAACAGCTCAGGAAGCCAGTCTCTCCTGTTACAGAGAGTCTTGGACCTGGGTGCATGCAGCACTTTTTGACGACCCCATTTCTCCACCCTCTGCTCCAAACCAAAGCAGTTGTTACTCATTTACCCTTTAACTCACACAACCATTCTGCTTCTTTCCTTAAAGAATTAAGAATTATTTTTATTTTCTGATGGACTTCAAACTAGCCATTTTAAAGGAAAAGAAGTAGGGTTCTTTGGTTAATAGACCCTTATTCCTTTCGTTTCCTTCTCCTGTATCCTTCCTGGAGCCCATATTTCCCCTCTGCATGGGGCTCTGACCCCATGCAGTCTTTCAGTTACAAATAATGCAGCCTCCTCTGTGAGACCCTCTCTCATCCACCTGCTAGTATGAAGAACAAGAGCAACAAAGAAACATAATGAACTGATCTGTAAATCCGGCAGGTACAGCTCCATCAAGATGAAAATTCAGCCACCTCCCAGCACCTCCTTCTTCCCTAACTCACTGATCACAGCATTTGGTTTCAGTAACAAACCTTTACACAACAGCCTCCTGGAAGCACAGACCAGGTCACCTCATTCATGTAAGCTGCCACAAAAACTTGTGCCCTCATTGTAACCACGACTGGGGAGACAATTCAGAGGGACAGCCAAGTCCTGCTTTTCAGCCATCAGCAAGTCCTTGCTAAACTAACAGAAGGCAAGAATTTTAAGCTTCCCTAAAAGTGACGTGACTCGCATCTCACAAACCCATCCGATCCTGCTTTGCAGAAATTATGGAACCACCGATGCTCTGGTAGCAGCAAGATTTGCTAAGTTTGAAGGCACAGAGAAGCCAAGCACACCCAAAGCATACGGGGCAAATACTCACGCTGACTTTGGCATAGATGTGCCTGTAGTACAGCTCCTTGTATAGGATGAGGAAGACTGCATCTGGAAAAAGATGAGACAACCGGACATCAGCAAATCATGAGGTGTAGGCAACTGAATCTCTCAGAGACACTGGCGGCAGTCCTACTGCCCCAGTAATAAAGAGAGGTACGAGAAGATGCTCTGTTGCGTTTTGACTTCCTGCCAGGCACCTACAGAAGGAGCTGCACAGGGAACAAAGACAAGCGGCTCAGAAATCAGCAACACCGTGCGCCGGCTCACTAATACATCAGAAGTGATTTAGTTCCTTCATTCTCTGATGAGGAAAGAGAACAGAAAAGAAACGCTTACCATTTCCAACCTGGGGGGCGATGGCCTCCGCCTCTGGCCACGGGGTATTCTTGAAAAACCTTTCTGTCAGCTTCGTCCAGCTGAAAGACAGACACACATGGCATGAGAAAGCGTTCCTCAGTATTAGAGAGCTGGAGTTCGAAGCCACAACACAGAGAGCTTGGGCTTGATGGAAGCGGAACACCGTCCCCTTTATTACGGCCAGTGTCAAAGCAGAGAATGAGAATGGCAAGCATGGAATGAGAATGGCAAGCAGAGAAATCAAAACCCTTAATTTATCCCTGAAAAAGAGATTCCTTTATGGATTTTAACAGCAAAGCCCTCGTGGAAAGGACGGCCCTGCACCTGTTCTCGTAGATGTCCTGGATCTCGTACACCTTCTGGTCGATGACGTCGCTGGAGACGCGGCTGGCCTGCAGCTCGTACACCTTCTGGTCGATGAGGTCCGACACGGTCTTGTGGAAGTACTGGATGAAGTTCTTGATCACCTCGGGGATCACCTGGTAGGTCTGCTGCTCGTACTGCCGCTCGTAGGCCAGGTCTTGCTTCGGGTCTCCTGAGGGGGACAGAGGAGCGGCGTAGGCCCGCGGCCTCCACACCCTGCCCCCGCGGGGCG
>VXAV01006684.1:14985-30981 GCA_013399715.1 Alectura lathami | reverse complement strand
GCCACCCGGCCCGGGCCTCGCCGGGCTCGCCGGGAGGGGAACCGGGGCGGTCGCGCCTGGGACCTTGAGCTGCGCTTCCTCGTCTCGGGGCTGAGCCCAGCCCTGGGCCCGGCAGCGGGCTTGAGCAGGGCTCAAGGGTGGGGGGTGCCGGCGGGGAGCCGCTCCGTCCTCCTCCGTGCCTCCCGGTGACCGCTGTCGTTTCTCCACAGCTCTCAAAAGGCTGCGTGAAGCTGCCAACGGCAATGACTTGGACACAGGTGAGACTTGTGGCAGCCCGGCTCAGGGTGCCTTCCTGAAAGGGCATTCCTTCAAAGCCCCTCACTTCTGTAGAGTACAAGGAGGAGGAGGGTGTAGGTAGTTTGCAGAAATGGTGCCTCGGATGCTGCAGGCCTAGAAACTGCTTTTCTCAAGCCTTTTGCTCTATGCTTTGAGCAGAGCGCAGCTGATCGTTGACATTGACTTTTTCACTGCATCTGGTTCGTGGTGCTGGTTGTCCAGCTGCCTCAGGCTAAATTAGCGCCCCACTGTTACTCCAGCCTTTTTGGTATGTAGCTTTTGCCTGGCTGGTAGCAGCAGGACAGTAGTCTTGTGGTAAGATGGAAAAGCTGTGATGAGCCAAGCCATGCCCTGTGTGGTTTTGGTATAGAGTCTCTAGCAGCAATGCTGGCACGTCACCTGGCCCTTGTCGTCGTCCCTCAGTCAGTGTACAGACTAAGCTGTACTGTTCCCACAGTTGTGCTGGCCTGACTGTGCGTCAGACCATGTTGTGAACAGAACAGGCGACTGATCTGGCTCGTAGAAACTCCTGGTATGTCACGATGGGGGGCTGTTCGCCGTGCTGCACCCTTCAGCTCCACAGTACACCTTGTTTTGTGGACTGTTAGGAACTGTCCTCTGAGCTCTGACAGCAGGCAGAGTCCGTGTTTACCTGCAGAAGAGCAGGTAGCACCAGTGCTTTCTGATCAGGTGCCCCTTCAGCTTACCTGCATCCTTTTCCTCCTTGGCACTGTCAGTGCAGCAACTCCTGGAGGACGGAGCTGACCCCTGTGCTGCGGATGACAAAGGCCGGACAGCCCTGCACTTTGCCTCCTGCAATGGCAACGATCACATCGGTGAGTGGGGAGGGGGCCTTTGCTCATCTGACTCATCCACAGCAGAGATCGCAGAGGATGGTCTTCATTTTGGCTCAGCTCGTGGCAGAGGTGTTTTCCGTGTGTTTTGTGGCACAGTTGCCAGCTGAACTCTGACTCTGGGCCTTGCAAGTCCCTGTGCTGATAGGGGAGCAGCTCCCAGCTCTACGGCACTACTGGTGCGGAGGGAAGGAAGGATGTCCTTAGACCTAGCTCTTCCTCTCCCAGAGCCCGGTGGCAGTGCGTGGTTTTGTGCTGGCTCCTGCATTGCTGCACAGAGCTCCCTCCCATGTCTCAGGGAGGGAGCTGATGAGTGGAGAGAAGCAACCCTCGCGCAGCCTGCAGGCCCATGGCACAGCAGTGTGCTGCCAAACGAGGCTCCTCACACCAGTCAGGTGCGGTCAGCGGGGCAGAGGGAAGGGAGTGACATGACTCTGTGTCATTGCTTCCAGTGCAACTGCTTCTGGACCACGGGGCTGACCCAAACCAGAGGGACGGGCTGGGGAACACTCCCCTGCACTTGGGTAAGTGCCACACGGACGAGCTTTGCGTGCAGAGAGGTGAGGTGCCCTCCGCGTTGTTGTTTTTCATCTGCATCTTCCTCTTTTGTGGGCATCACACTATGCATCCCCAGCTCTAAGGACTTAGGAGGGATTCTTTGTATTTTGTTAGCTTCACCCCTCATGAGGGCTGAAGGGACAGAGTTGGAGAAAAACCATTTCCCTCCCTCTGTCAGCCCCAAGGAGCGTGAGATCCGTTGCACAGAGGCTTGAGCACGAGGTTGTGCTTGACAGTGGGGCTGTTCCTCTTCCCTATGGCAAAAAGCCCTTTGGGAAGCATCAGGCTCCGCGCTTGAGCAGAAACTCCAACTTTGTTGTTTGCTGGTTCCTCTGAGTTGTATGTCCTGTGTTTTCCCTCCCCAGCTGCCTGCACAAACCATGTTCCTGTCATCACCACGCTGCTGCGCGGAGGTAACGCTTCCTCTATAACTACTACAGCCTGTCCCTTTCCTGCCCTGCCCCCGCTATTCCCCAGGAGCACTGAGCCATTAAGACGGACCTCACCTTCTGTCCTTGTTCACGCATCTGCAGGGGCCAGGGTCGATGCCTTGGATCGAGCCGGCAGAACCCCGCTGCACCTCGCTAAGTCAAAGCTAAACATCCTGCAGGAAGGGATCTCCCACAGCCTGGAGGCCGTACGCCTTGAGGTGAAACAGGTAAAAGAAACAGCCCCTGTCGGGGTGAGGTGCTGCAGCCGCTGGCAGTTTCCTGTACCCTGTAGGTCAGAGATCATTTAGCAGCTGTTTTACATACCTCTCTCTAGGCTGTTAGCTGCCCGGGGTCTGTTTTCAGAGCTGTTCCTTTTTCCAATCGCTGCTCTGAATTTTCGCAAAACCTCTCTTGGCTGTGGTAGGCCAAAGTTTGAATGTCTTAATTCTCAGGCTATATGGAGCACTCTTGTTTTCTTCAACCACCATGTAAGACAGACGCCTTCTGGCAGGAGAGGGACCACAGCATGGGGCTGTAGCTGCAGCATACGCATTCCAGCAGGGACTGTTTTGTGGGACATTCCCAGTGCAGTCTGCACTGCTCTCATATGGGGGGGCACGGGAGAGGAAAGCACTCATGGTGCTGCCTCACAGATGCACGAGGTGCAGGCCCCGCTCCGGGAGCCGTACAGCAGCCATGAGGATTTCATCCTTGGTGCACAAGCAGATCCTGCAGAAGTCTCTGCTCCTCACAGTGAGAGAAGCTATCTGGCCATAAAGAAAAGCTTGGTGCTTTCATGGCAAGCCCAAACCTTGTGCTTCTGCAGCTGGGGCTGTCTCTCTTCCCAGTTCTTAAACCAGGCACAGGGATACAACTTGCTTACCTGTGGCTGATGGGTGCCTCTGGTGCCACGCTGCCCTCTGATGCTGCCTGTGGTGCTCTCTGGTCACTCTGCGCGTGTTCTTCTCTGTTGGTCACATACTCTGCCACGGTGTTGAGGCCGTGCTTGGCAGTTTAACTGTTTTTCCTGTAAAAACACTCCCAGCCTGATGCAGCTGTCTGAGATTTCCTTGTGCCTGTTGGTTTCAGATTATCCAGATGTTGCGGGAATACCTGGACCGTCTGGGGAGGCATGAGCAAAAGGAGCAGCTGGATGACCTCTGCTCCAAGCTGCAGATGACCAGCACAAAGGAGCAGGTAGGCAGCGCTGAGCGACCGTGACTCACCTGCTCCTGTTGTGACCTCTGTGTCCAGGAGGACTCAACCACGCGAGCAAGGTGACGTTGAAGACGTGCTTGGGGATGTGTTCTTGCTGGGTGAAGTAGCCAGGATGGATGATGCCTCTTTTAATTGGAATTCAAAATGCAGCAAGCATCGCTGTGCCTAGCAGCTTGGCAGAGAAGCTGAAGATGAGATCAGCTGAGGGCACCGGTGTTTGGAGGCCAGGAGGCAGCACAAACACGCAGGGTCGCAGGGCCTTTGGAACTTTACCTGTCCTTTTGTTTCATTTTCTTTTCTTTTTCTGATACAAAAGGTTGGCCTTCAAAAACAGGCTTAGAGCAAACAGCCCTGATGCTCATTGTTGAGTCCTGAGTAATGCACCAACGCGCTCCTGTTTCAAGGTCTGGCTGTCTTGCCTGTGGTAAAGAAAGAGGGAGAAGCTCCCTCTGCCTTAGGTTAGGACTTGCTTGAGCACGAGGACAAGAGCCCTCCTGCATGACTGTGGAGCCAGAGGGAATCCTAGCATATGCTCAGCTTGGGCTCTACTGGTAGTCCTGGGGGGAGCGGTCTGTGCTGCGCGGGGGTTTCTTCTGTGGTGGTGGGCGGCTGCGTTCCTGTGCCTGATGGCCAACTGTATCCTTCTGGCAGGTGGATGAGGTTACAGACCTCCTCGCCAGCTTCACGTCACTCAGCCTGCAGATGCAGATGGAGAAGAGGTAAGGGGTTTCCAGGCCACCTCCCTGGTCCAGAAGGAGAAGCCTCAGAGAAGAAGGCTTGCATCCCAGACCGCTGACTGAACATTGCCGCCCCTGGCCGTTCCTGCCAGGTCCACGTTCTGCCTGGTGCTCAGACTGTCCTGTGGGTGCTGCCACAGCTGCCTCACGAGGAGGCAGCAGGATTTGGACAAGAGAGTGCTGCAGCTGAGGCTTTGGGGGAAGAAAAAAAAAAGCTGCTCTTCTTTTTCGCAGATGGACCGTTGCTGAATAGAACACCCCTTCCAGAGGTATTCTGCCTTCTCCTGAGCACTCTGGCACAGTGTAGGTGGTGGCTGGTGCTGTGGGCAGTCATCACAGATCTGCTTGGAACAGGCGTCTTGTGCCACCGCTGCTGTACTAAACTGCATGGGGTGTGGGAACTGGGCGTCTTGGACAACAGAAGGCTTTGTGCTATGAGAATAACGCGCATGGTAGCAGCTGAGCAAACATACTGCCCTGAGAAACACGCACCGAGACTTAACGCTGAAGGTCCCCAGAGCCTGCAATGTGTCTGGCCAGTTAGGAATGGGATACAAGGCTTTGATCAGACTAACAGGTTGCACGGGGCCTGTTTTTTAAATCACTGCTGAAAGTTCATGCTTCAATGCTGGAGTGAAATGCTTGTGGAAAATGCCCAGGCAGACAGCAGGTCAGAGCTGCCCTGATGCGAGGATAAGGGTTAGGGGATGACTTAATCCCAGCGCAGTTTTAGGTCGACATCTACATCCTATTCAAAACAAAACAAAACCATCAGAACTGACTTTCCTGTTTCCTGCTGCTGGCGGCTCCAGGCAGGAGGCCCGGCAGCAGCAGGAGGTGCTGTGTATCCAGCCACGTGGTTGGGCTGGGGTGGAGCTGCATCCGCGGCTGCCTCAGCAGCACCAAACCCGGCGCTGACACCCATCCCGTGTTCCTCGCTTGTGGCGGCAGCGCTGCTGCGGGGTCTGAAGCTCAGGGTGAGGAGCGAGTTCCGACCTCTGCTGGGAGCCCGGGGTGATGCAGCTGTGAGGGGTGCAGGGAACCGGTCTCGCCACTCTCTTCTGCCCCCCTGTGGCTCCTAACGGAGGCCTGGGTAGTTTTGTTCTGAAGCAGAGATCTGAAATCCCGTAGGGGGGCAGGGTGATACAAACACACCCCATCGTTGCCACCTGTGTGCCTCACCCAGGTGACACGATGTGCTGGCAGCGATAGCACCCCTCAGCTTAGCAGTCGCTGTCTTGGGGCGTCGGCTGTTAGGATTCAGCTGAACCCACAGCATCCGTCTGAGGCATGTTCTCTAACATCTGCCTTCTCATCCAGGAAAAGGCTAACTGGGCCTCCCTGCTCAGAGCTGAGACACCAGCACACGCCTGGCTTTTGGGTGCATTCATCCCTGGGGGGCTGGGAGCCACGTGGGCTGGAGCTGTCGCTGTGAGAGCTGGTGCTGCATTATGATGTGCTGGATGGGAGGAATACTGAGGGGGTGGGGGACAACCTGACCTTTTTGTATTTTGAACTTCAATAAAATCCTCAGCATTTTTAGGACTCTCTAGCCAGTTCTCTCTTTTCAGAGCAGCTCGTTCCTCCTTACCTGTACAGCATCAGACTCAGTAACCACTAGTCTCTAACCTGGTGTTGCAATTGGAAGTGACAACACGAAGTTGTTTGAATTCAAACAGTGATCTGTTTGCAGACCAAGGTACACAGCTGCTGACTCACCTTCTGATCTTGGCTCTAACAGCCAAGAAATCCGAACTTTAAATCTAGTTAGTTGCCATGAAACTGTTCAAACAGAGGAAAGAGAATCTCAGGGGGATTGTGTGAAGCTGGAACATGGCACGCCTTGCAAAGAGGAAAAGCAGCCTTGCTCAGTCTGCACTCCTGCAGAAGTATGGAGCTGGTGGGGATGAGGTGGCTGAAGTCATGCCTTGCCCTGTGCCAAGTGTCTGTGCAGTGAGGAGATGGCAAGGTGTTGGGGTGGGACAGCTGCGTAGGTTAGAAACTTTACCACTTTGTCCCTGTTTGAGGAGTGCGGGACCTCTCTGCAGCCCGTCCTGCTCCTCCTTCCTCTCACCACCTTGGGGCCCGCGTACAGCTGGCTGTCACCGCTTCTGCACTCAACAGCCTTGTTGCTGAGGAGACCATTAAGGTGACAAGGAGCAGGCAGCTGAGGTGCTCTTATCACCGCAGTTACCTTGGCTGCTGATGGTGTCTGCAAACTAGATGCAGCCTGGAAGCTTTGCTCGCAACCAGGAAGACACTTAGCGGAAATTCAGAGCTAAGCTTTTAGCTCGAGTGCTCAGGACGTTGGTGTCTACAGCTCTGCGAGCCTTTGTTTTGCCTGGTGCTGGAATTTTCCGTAGCTGCTCCTGACTCTGCGCTTGGAGTGGAAAGGTCGGGGGTGCTGCAGGCAGCTGTGAGCATTTCCCTCCCTGCCAGTGTGCTCCAGGGGTGTCTGCAGCAGTAACAATGCTTTCCCTTTCCCTTGTGTTATGCCGCTAAGCACTGCGTTTTGTGTCCCTTTCTTGAGTTGTGGTTCCCATCCTCCTCCTTGGGGCCGTGGTGCCAGCCTGCTCCAGCGGGCAGGACTTGACCCAAGGCCCCGCTCACCGCTGCCCGACCTCCACGCGCGCTCCGTTCCCCTCCTCGCTCACAGCACAGCTCTGCAGTGACATGCTGAATCCCCAGCCACCGATCCCGGCAGCGACCTCGCCAGCCCTGCATGGAGTACTTTTGCTGTGAGATGTGAACAAAACCAGCCAGGCTGAGGATCTGGCTCATCCAAGCAAGTGAGGGCTCAAAACCTGTTTGCATTTTGCTGAGAGCTCACTGCAGAAGCACCAGCTGCCAACAAAACCTCCCAATGAAGCTGCATGGATGTTGTTAAGCAAAAGACCTCTCCCTGCAGCAGCTGCTCGCCCACGACGGTGAACGCAAAGCGCGTGCTGCAGTATGCACAAAGATCAAGAATCTGCTCTTTCACACTTTGGCAGTTGAAATAATTAAACTCCAGAGTATTGAGCCAACATCTGAACTCTGTTGCTTCCTCCATTTTTGCCTTTCTAGCAGGATCCAAATCCATCACAGTAATTATCCTCTGTGCTGCTAAGGAAGCCTCATGAAGTATCTCCAGCAAACCTTCCGGCCTTTCATCTGCTGCCTCTGCTCATTCCGTGAGTGAGATGGATTTCACCTCCTCTGCCGTGGGAAGGCGCTGGCAGTGAGATGCTTGCTTCGTGCACCACACCCATGGCCAGTGTGAGAGAGCAGCCCCAGGCAGCTCAGGGCCCATGGGTGACAAGGTGGAAGAGTCAGCAGTTTTGATTAGGAAGCTGATAAAGGAGATATGGCAAGCAGCATTCGTCTGGGTTTTTCTGAAAGCTTTGAGAGGGGAAGGAAGCACGTGGTTGTTAGAAGAGTTCAGAGGATCAGCTGGCAACCTGCTAATCATAGAATGGCTTGGGTTGGAAGGGGCCTCAAAGACCATCTAGTTCCAACCCCGCTGCTGTGGACAGGGCTGCCAAACTGTCCTGGCGCAAGGTGTATCTGCAGGGCTGTGCTGGCTGTTTGCAGAGCACCTGTATGAAGCCCAGTTTCACTGAGCACAGGAGGGAACGCAGGCAGCACCCGAGCCTGTTGCTCTGCCTGTTCCTACAACAGCTTCCCCTGGCTTTCCTCCTCCCGGCCCTATGCATCTGTAGACCAGGAATCTCCCCACTGGGGCTGCCAGATTTGCACCGGGGGTTTCCTGAGCAAAAAGACAAGTGGGGTGTGCAGGGGACGATCTCCCACCTGCAGCATCAGGCTCAGTGCATGCTCACCAGGGAGCTGTCTGGGTACCAGAAGCAGCGCAAAACAGCAGGACACGCTGTCCACGACTGTCACCCCACCCAGGGCCCCTTTCCTGCTTTTATTGGATCTGCCCCACCTGCCCATCCTCACGCCTCATGCCAGCCCCAGCCGGGGCCGCCCTCAGTGCTCCCCAGGTGCGGCCAACCCCCACAGGGTTAAAGCCAAGCTCATCAGCCTGAGTGGTAACAAGTAAGGAAGAAAATATAAGCAAGTTATCATTAATTATGGTGAAAAGCTGGGAGCAGAGACTGCAGAATGCTAATCAGTCTGGAGGGCAGGCTGTGTGGAGAACAGCAATCAAGCTCCTTCAGCCTTAATTACAGGCAGCTCTTTATCAAGGACATAACACCTTTCCTTTGCCTCTGCCTTTGAGCTGTTGGACCAGTTGGAGTGTGCACTGTTACTGGGCAAACTGGAATGCCCATCTGGCTATGGGGCCTCCCCAAGCTGAGGGCAATGTCTGCCCTTCCCACTGATGTGCTCCCCCAAAAATCCAGGGCCTTAGCCCCAGACAGAGCGAAGGAATGGGAACCAGGGCTAGCAGGGGCTTTCTGCGCTAAATGCACATTCCCCCCCAAGGTTTCCCCACTGTCCTCTTTGTCCCATACGTGCGGCACCCCATCCCGTACTGACCCACTCTCTTTGCAGGGAGCAGGAGGAGCAGGATCAGAGCATCACCGCTCCCGGCCGCTGTTCCCTCCTCCCCCCGCTGCTTTGGGCTGTGAAATGGGGCCACGATTCTAGAAACGATGCCGATATTCCAGCACAATGGCAGGCGTGGGAGGCCTGAGGTGCAGAAAGCAACATTAAGTGCTTGAGTGGGAAAAGAAAAATAACCCCCAGCGCAGGGAGAGGATTGGCTTCAGCGTGGGGAAAGGGGTGTCCTTGCTGCTGAGCTGTGCACCAGCGTCAGCGAGGGTTAGAAATGCCACATCGCCTGGGAATCTGATGAGCAATAAGGGGAGATTTACGCAAGCAGAAGTAGGGGGGTGAAAGAGGGAGAAGGGGGGCTCATGGCTCTGCTGCGTGGCCACAACAGCTTGCGCGCACCAGGGCTCTGCAAAGCCCTGCTCCCGTTACTGCATGTCCCCATCCTTGCTGTATGGTGCCCATAGTGCTGAAAGTGTGAAGGACAGGGATGGGGCCACAAGCTCTTAACCTGACCCTGCAGCCTCCAGCTGCCTCTCAAAGGTCCCGCCATGCACGGCAAGCAAGGATACCAGTGTTTGCGCAGCAGGCTCAGGACACCGCCTATGGGGCTGCGCTGCCTCCCGCGAATTTGCATTTGGCCCAGCCTTGTGCTGGCAGTGGGCTGGCAGCGAACGGCTCCTCTCTGCCAGCTGGGGCTCCCCAGCATTATCGCCCTCACTGTATTAACTATAAAGTGAGCAGCGCGCTCCCAGCAGATTTCCAGCCTTCAGAGCCTGCTGCCGCACCTGGTCCTCGCATCTCCTCCTGGAAAACCAGCCCACAGGGCTTTGCTGGGAGGGTTCTCTCTCTCCAAGCACGGACTGGCTGTGGGCAGCAGGGCAGGGAGAAGTGAACGGTTGTGCAAGAACCATCCACCCCATCCAAGGCAAACGTATTCACTCACAAACCTACGGATGCCGTGATGATCTGCGGCTGTTTCTCAGCATCAGCTGCAGCGCAGAAGTCTGGAGTGTCCCACGATGTCACTGCTCTCAGCAGACACTTTCTGCCAAGCTTTCCCCTTTTCACCTGTATTAGGGTGTGATCAGTGCGGTTCTGCTTCACTGTAGAAGTCACACACTCGGGAGCCACCCAGCACTAAATGCCATCTGCAGTTAAGGAAAGGAGGGCTGTTGCCACCATGTGGGACTTACTGTAAATATTAAGCTGGCACACCACAGTGGCGGTGGTGGACACCTTGCAGATGAGGCATTCTTGCTGCGGGATTTTGGTGGAGGTTGTTGAGCTCTGCAAGGCTTGAGCTCAGCTTTATGATTTTTTCTCTTTCACTGCCAAGAGAAAACCGTCTAAGTGGGGAATAAAGCTTGGGCCTGATGATCCTTGCCTCTCCTGCAGGAAAGAAAACCCCCCGGGATGAGATCGGAAAGCTTCGTCCCCTCCCTGTTCCACTCCTGGAGCAACGATGGGTCCCCACTCACGACAAAAGCGGAGCTGTGCAAAGGCCCCATGAGGCTTCATAATGCTCAGCCCAGCTTGACGCTGCTGAGGCTCCTGCCAGAACATGGCTGCTCTGCCACCACGTTGCCCCTCGCCTCCCTGATGCCTGCTCACCCTCCCTTCTGCCCCGTGCTCCTTGCTCCTCTGCCCTGCCACCTCTCTGCTGCTTTCTGCCCCACTTGCTGGGGTTTATTTGGGTCAAGCAGGGGAGAAATTCCAGCACCCTCTGATGAACACGGTTTCTTTTCCCCCTATCTCCAAAGCATCCTTCCCACAGTGAGGTTGTGGGGACACCTGGCCATGCTCTGGGGTGTCATGCCACAACCAAAGGCTCTTCCACAGCTTAGGGTGGCCAATGAGGAAATTTTCCTCCCGGAGGACATGAGTCCCGCAGCAATCCCACAGTAATGAACGTTGTGGGAGTTGTCCCAGCTTGCTGAGTGGTGCTGGCCTCGCACCCCGCTGGAAGCCCTCTCCATCACATAGAAAGGGACACTGAAGATTCAAGATTAAAATAAGTGCACATGGGTGCAATCACCATTTTCATTCCATTTTAAAAATATCTTGCCGAGCCAATAAAACACACATGCAGTGCTAATACCACCGAATAACATCATTGCTCAGAGAGCAACAGGTCGTCCAGCCCCGGAAGGGAGGGATGAAGCTCCACGCAGAGAACAAAGATCAAAGAGGAGGCAGCAGTCCTTTGGGAATTTGCAAAAGGCAAATGGAAAGCAAGTGGAGGGATGAATCAGGTGGAACAACATGGTGGGAGGGGGAGTCGTGGGGTTCGCTTAGGAATAGCTGAGGATGGCTACCAGGAAATATTTCAGAGCTGCAAGTGGCATGAAGAAGTGGGCTTGGACTGTCACTGGACCAGAGGAAATGGCATCACACTAACATGTCGTTCTGCCTTGCATTTGTACGGTGGGTTGTGCCACTCCTAGGCACGTGGTGCGGGCCAGTGAGCGTGGACAGCTGTTTGTCCGTAGCCACAGGAGCTTTCAGTGACCTGGCTGTGTCCATTCCCCTCTGCCCCACCCTATTCTGTCTGTTTGGAAATTGAGTGTTCATACTGGCTGCAAAACAGGTTTCTTTACTTTACTCATTTGCAATGAGCCGTCAGACACTCCTGAGGCCTTCTTGGAATGGTCTTGGCTAGAGGATGGCCAGCTGCTGCCAAGCTTTCCTCCTCCAGCAGCTCCTTGTGAGCTTCTTGTAGCTGGTGAGCCCTTGCTCTGGCATGGTTGGCACCTTCAGGGTCCCTCCTCCTGGTGTTCTCCTTTGGGACCTGAGCCACCTCAGCGTTGCCTCCGTAGAAGCCTCTGGTGCTGTTGGTGAAACCTTTGCCCACATTGACCATGTGGACTTTATTTCCAATTTTCTTTTTCTTCTTCTTCTTGTTCTGGAAGAAGAGGCAGGTGAAGACCTGCTTGAAACGCTTTCGGAAATGCTTGGAGATGAGGGCGTAGACGATAGGGTTGAGGCAGGAGTTGGCATACGAAAGGCAGTGGGAAGCCAGGCGGCAGGCATAGGTGGCCCGGTTGAAGGGGAAGTGGCCAAACCAGAAGCACAGGATGACCAGATGGTGGGGAAGCCAACAGAGGCAGAACAGGATGGCCACGGCCACAATCATCTTGGTGACTTTACACTTGGCCTTCCGGGACTCTGAGATCCTCTCAAGAGGGTCTACAGATGTCCACAGGAACTTGATGGTCCTGGCGTACGCCAGGCTCACCACAGTCACGGGTAGGAGGTATCCAAAGACGAACGTGAGGATGTCCAGAATCTTTCGGCGCTGATCCTCCCAGATGGGGACGCAGATGGGCACCCCGTGGTAATGGACAATCTGGTAGTAACTGAGGTAAGGTCCTGCAAAGAGTAGTGACAGCGACCAGATCACTACGACGGCCACTCCTGCGTTTCGGGTGGTGCGGAGATCCCGGGACCTCAGCGGATAGCGAATGGCCAGGTACCTGGTGGGGAGGGGAAGGAGGGACCAAACACTGTGTGGGTGAGACATCTCATTGCCCTCCTGCCCCATGGAGCTGCCGTCTGTGCACCCTTTCCCATGTAGCCACCCATCTCTGCCCTTCCCCACAACTTGGGTTATGGTGAACTTGCATGGAGAATGGGGTCATCGCAAAATGGGGTTTGGGATCTCCGTTGTCCACTGTGCTGTGCTGACTCAGGAAGGACAAGCAACATGCCTCCTGAGCCAGGGAAGAGGACGGGAGCAGGACACAGAGGGCTTCCTGTTTCTCCTCTGATGCATTGCTTCCCTGGGGCTTTGGCACTCTTGGTTTTGCATGGTGGACACCAAGCCTCAGTGCATGCTTGCACTGCTGCTGCCCAAGCAAGGAAGGGAAAGGGCTGGGTAGCCAGGCCAAGAGCTCAGCTGGGTACTGGGAGAAGGCATGGGAGATGCGGAGTAACAGCAGGAAGCTGGATCTGCTGGCCTTGCCTCTGAGGACACCCTACCTGCTCCTTACAGGACACTCCGCAGGGTGGGGACTGGTCTTTCTCTTGCCCAAGGGTGGCAAACACGTTGTCCCTGCGCTGCGGGACTCACGGCGGAGGGGACACTTGCCTGTCAATGGAGACTGCGGCCAGGGTGAAGCTGCTGGCGTACATGGTGAGGTAGATGAGGAAGTGCACGGCTTTGCAGGCGAAGGCCCCAAAGAGCCACCCATCCAGGGTGTAGATGGTGGCCTGGAAGGGGACGCAGCAGATGATGAAGCACAGGTCGGCCATGGCCAGGTTGAGGATGAAGAGGCTGGTGGTGGTGTACTTCACTTGGCCGTTCCGCAGCAGCACGGCCAGCACCAGCCCGTTCCCCACGGTGCCCAGAAGAAAGATGAGGGAGAAGATGACGGGGACGATGATCCCTGCAGCTGGCAGCTCTGGGCTGTCAGAGGAGGTGTTCCAGCTCCCTGACATCTCCCCATCCGACAGCGGGACCCTACGTGTGAAGGGACAGCCTGGATTCACATCCCCACCACAGTGTCCTCTGCTCCCATGTCCTGAAAGACCCCCTGTCCCACTGCCTGGCCTCCCCTACATTTCTCCTACAATCACAAAGCTGCTAAACCTCTTGGGATTTCAAGTCTTCACCCCAGCTGATGCTCAGCTGGGCTCAGCCAGGGCTGTGAGGACAGAGGGAAGGGGGGCTGTGAGAGGTTCTGGAGCCCTCAGCGTGGGGCTGAGCCACATCCAGCAGCAGTGGCCTGATGCCTGAGAACACCCTACAGCAGCAGCACCATGCCACGCTCACGAGGGTGCCATCCCCACCCCAAAGGTGGCTGCTCCTTGCTCCGCTTGCTGTCGCTGTGTTACACAGAAGACCGGTGACTAAGGAGAGCTCTTCCTGATGCTGACAGGAGGTCATGGGATGGATGGCGGTGGCTAAACCGGCAGCATGGGCAGTAGGGAAAATAATTTGCACTCTACTATGTCATGTTTAATGTGTTTTCAATTCAGGGCTCAAAGGGTCTCTGAGAAAAGCAGGTAGGATTGTTTGATCTGTGGGTTTGGGGCACTGCTGACTAGACAGAGAGTGCAGCCAAGGGGAATTTGGCTCCTGGGTCCTCTCTTGTCCCTGGCTGCTACCTGGACTCCCTCACACTCCCCCACTTGATCTCTGCTCTTTGTGCAGCTTTGCTCTGCCAAGCATCTCTCACTGTGATGTGGGAGAGGATGGAGGGCAGAGCTCGGAGCTGCCTGAAACCCAGCACGCTGGTCACCACAAAGGAGTGATTTATCCCAGAGCTCAAGGAGCAGGGTGTTGTGATTTGCTGCCAAACTTCCTCCTGCACAAAGTAACACCACGCTCAGACAGGGAGCACAAACACGCTATCTCCTAACGAGCCTTCGCCTTACTGTTCTATCATTAGAACAAATTGTCCTTCGCTGAGCAGCAGCCAAGAAGGAAAGACACCATTATCTAGCAACTGTTGACATGCAATTAACTCTTTTTGGGTCATGCAGGCTCTTTCACCCCACGCTCCCCCATCTCTCCGTTCACGCTGCTTCTCCTTCCTGGCATGTTCTATATTGTGCTGAAAACTCGTCCCTGCCTCTCTGCTCGGTGCTCTGCGTTCCCCTCTGTCCTACAGCGACTGCCCAGCTCCTCCATCCCGGCCCTGTGGGATCTTCTCGCACAAGCAAAGGACTGCACTCTCCCTCTGGGCGTACACCTCGCACGTATGCTGTGGGGCAGCTCTAGGTACCGTCGTGTCCCTACTCAGGGAGCCCAAAGCTTGGGAAGCTGGCACTCACCTTTGCGAGGAAGGGCCTGCAGCTTCTCTGCTTGCTCAGAGACCTCCAGAAAAGCCTGCGCGGCAGCAGCGAGGAGGAGGCAACCCCTCATCAACAGGATGCAGGACACTGACAGTTTCTTTGAGCAGCGCTCTCACGCCTGCCTGATGCTCTGCTGCATCCCCTACCAGCCCTGCTCCCTCTTCTCCTCGCTCCCACACTCAGCTCTCTCTTTCTGGAGCTCCTCGCACACTCTCTCTCTCTCTTTTCCCTCCCTCTGCTCTTGCTGCTGATCCATTGATCTCTCTGTATTTTTTTTCACCTCTCTCTGAGGTTGGATTTCGAGTTAACTCCTCTCTGCCCAGCCTTCCTGAAGGTTCAGCCACTTCCCCTGCTCCAGCAAAGAGGAGATGGTGGAGGGCAAGCGTGGTGCTCCTTGCTGGGAGAGAGAGGATGGTGGGGGGCAGGGTCCCATGGATCTCTTGCCTCTGTGTGTCCGGGAAGTGTTTCCCTACACCTTTGGGGAATGTGGATGTCCCACCGTGCTTGACCCCTACCTCATCCTTGGGATATGGGTCTAAACCATCTGGAGAATGAGCAATTAATTGCTATTTCTAGCTGCTATTAATTAATTGCTAGCAGCATGGCAAAAATTGCTGCAGCACAGAGCAGATCAAGTCTCACACAACGTCAGACCTGGGGATGGAGGGTTACGCAGGCTTTTGTTTTCTGTCCAGCGCAGGCCTGACCTCTCACCAGCATTTCCCTGCCTGGGGAGGGAGGACAGGCTATCCAGGGAAGGCACCTCCATAAGTTCAGCTCCGTTATCACCACCTGGGACAGCATGTGCTCTGGCTGATGAGACGAGAAGCAACCCATGCAGCCCTCCTGGCCCTGCCCAGGCATCCTGCCACTGCATTCAGCCCCTGGATGGGACACGTGCCCTGCAGACCTCCAGGAGCACCGGGGAGGAACGTGGCTTGGTGGTCCTTTGCCAGCAAGATCCAAAAACCATCAACTTCCCTTCGCTGGGAAGGTCCTGGATGCATCTTCGAGCACAGCCATGGGGCAGGATGTGGAAGAGGAGGAGGAGGCACTGGATCCTTCCCCTCCATGGCAGCCCCTTCTCCCTGGGGCAGCACGCATGCAGGTACCTGAGGGGAAAACAGGCAGAAGTGGGGTCCCAACGTTCACCATCGTCCACCACACCTCAGCCCGGTGCGAGGCCCCCGCCGCCCCCACGATGTCAGCAGGGAGCAGGACGTCCCCGGGCGGGCCGGCGGGCGGGCGGCCGGGTATCAGCATCCGCAACCAGGGAAAAGGGGAAGGCCGTGCTCGGGACGCGGTGATAACCGGGGGACGCGGCCGCCTGCCACAGCCCCGCAGCACAGCTCGCCATGCAGGGCCCCTGCTGCTGCCTCCTCCCACTCCTCTGCCTGCTGCTGCTGCTGCTGCTGGGTGCCTCGAGCCTGGCGTTTCCACCAGAGGACCCCCGGGACCTGCCACCACCACCGCCGCCATTTGGCACCTCCGACCCCGCTGCCAGCCTCCTTCGCGGCCGCCCCTCGGCCCCGGTGCGGCCCTACAGCCTCTCCCTCTCCCCCGAGGACTACCACTACGCGCCCAAGCCCCGCCACCTGCGGCCCGGGCGGCTGCGCCGGCTGC
>VXAV01006682.1:185976-206358 GCA_013399715.1 Alectura lathami | reverse complement strand
CTCATTTCCCACTGTCTCTGTTTTTGCATCGGCAGAACTGTGTGGAAGAGGGCTGGAACTAATGCACCAGACAGATGTGGACATTTGTCCCTAAACTTGTTGCTGTGAAACTCCAAATTGAAAGCCTTGACTCATAAATACAGAGGATCTTTTTCTCTGCAGGAGAAAGATCTCAGAGCTGATATTCAGACCCTGATTTCACAAACCCAACATAACACAGGAGATGGTGCAAGTGTGTGGAGCAGCTGACGAGGTAGCTACCCAGTGGGATAGATAATAAGTAAAAGCAGTCCTAGGGTCCAGGTACCTGGCCCTAATGTCATCTTTTGCGTGAATGTCATACTACACATTGTTATGTAATGCAATTCAACTTTGAAAATTAGTACATACAGAACATCTCTTAAAGTGTGTAGACATTTTTTTGGCACCACCAGTACCATAAATATATATCCATAAATGTCTACACACAAACCCTAGGAGAAGTATACATTCAGCTAAGATAAATATATATATTATTTGATTCAAAGGGGAAAGACAAAATAACATATACCAACGTTATATATTTTTTTTATCTTTCTATGTCTTACGAAGCACAAATATATTCTAGGCATAATGCCAAATAACCAAATAACGAAAATAACTTCTGTGAATATAAATGCCTGAGTTACTCACTTTGATGCTCTTTCACAGCTCAGATAGGTTTGATCTCTCTTTCACCCACTGTTTCTGCAAGGTCTCAAAGTACTTTTCCTCCCTACTTAGTAGACTCTATTATTTAATTTCCATTTGTTTTAGGACATATTTTCTCTGTCTACGCCCAATGGTGACATATGAGTTTTGTACAGTCCCATATGCATCCCATACTGAGTCCCACACTCATTTAGGCAATAACACTCCTCAGTCTTCAAAGTGGTCCAAAGAACCTAGAGGGCAACACCAGAGCAGGAAGCTTCCTAGTAATGTTCCTAACCTGGGCCCCAGGGAGGCAGCAGACTTCCCTGTGGGTAGGGTCCGGTTGGCACATCAGGCCCTCTGTTCCCCTCAGAAAAGGGGTCGCCTATGAGAATTGCTCTTTTTTGTTCATAGCAGAGGCAGTCTTGAGGTGTGGGGTTGACTGACTGGCCCTAGACAACACCCCAGATGGACCTTCGTCAGCATCCTCACTTACCTGTCCCTCAAATCATTGCACCTATTGTGCAAGGGCACCTGGGAGGCAAGGTAGGGTGGGAGGGGGTCTGCCTGCCCCTCCAAGCAGGGACCTGTTCCCATTCCTTCCTGTCTCCTAGGTCTCCTCCTTCTGCCTGATGGCGAGAAGGTAGGGGAACCACCGCCACTTGCGGAGCTTCCCCCCCACTGCCCTTCTCGCAGGGCTGGCAGCGTGCAGCTCCACCAGTCTACTCCCTCTCACACTCCCTGATGCTCCTTAACCTTTCTGCCTCCTCCTTTAGCTCTGCCACCAGGCCGAGCAGATCGTCCACCTGCTCACACTGAACTGAGGCGGTATCTCTGCTACCCTCTAGAACAGACTCAGGCACTCCCTGCAGCCAGAGACCCAGACAGCTGCATGTTTGTTTGGGCTCCCCGTCTGGGTCACCATGTTTTTTTGGCAACAGCTTTCTGCTCAGTGGAGATCTTGGCTAGGACTAGATGTTTTGAGAAAGCAATGAGCTCTAGGTGAGCTGGCCTCCTGAAAGGGGAGGGGTACTGTACCCTCCCTGTGCAGACAGCCACACAAACTTCTGCACCATGCCCTTCTGACACAACACGCTCCCCTAGGGGCTGTATTTATACTCGCAGCGTTAGGCTGCCATCACTCCTGACTCCACTGACACTGCGTCCAAACCTCCACGCTTCCGGCCCGGGGTAGGGGCTGAGAGAACTCCATTTCTCTCCCTGAGCTTCCTTCAGCAGTTTGTCACTGTGGTTCGGACTCTTGGGATCAGTCCTTTGGTGTGAATCTCTGCTCCTAAGCGGATCCACTCAAGGATTAGGATTCTATGTCCCAGGGAAGATCCACTGGAGAGAGCGGAAAGGAAAGAAACCATTCTACCAATTGAAACTCTGTCCCTGTTCAGCTTCTCAGCACCTGGAATGAAGGAGACCTTTTTGTGTGCACAGGCTGCATGTACCTGGTCATACTGAGAGTTCCTGGCACAATAGTGCATTCCCATCTGTTTTTTTTTTTTTTTTTTTTTCTGATAAAGGAGTTTTTTGCTTAGTGTAAAGTCATACTTCTTTTGCTGGCTGGCACTGAAATTATCTGAATTCCCTGGTCTGGTTGTTGGAACCAATACATGCATGATTGCCCCGGAATCTCACCTGGTGGAGGATCTGAGCGTGTCCACCTGTAAAGGAAGGAAGGAAGCAAGGAAGAGAGGAAGGAGATACAGAATATTAAAGAGAAAGACTGATAAAATTGAAGCGTTTGACTCTGCAAACAGCTCTGGTTAGTAGTTTTGCAAAATATCCCACAAGCTAAAGCACACAGAATTTCTCTACTCAATCTTTAAATTTGAGTGCCTTGACATTTTCACAGAGAAAATAAAGCATTTCAAATAAAGATAAATAAGCCTCCATAACTAAGCTTTACATGGGCTTCTCCATAGCTTTGTCACTACGGACTTTTCCAGGCATACTTATAATCCTTATTATAATAATCCTTATTATATTTTCTTTACAAGCTTGGAGTGTGATTATAGGAATGTACTTACAACAATGTACATGTAATGTGTGATAAAACACAACGAATTTTATTTGAATCAAACTCTATGCACATCTGTACACTTCTAACCTAGAACAACAATAAAGCTGGCATTGAATTTGAGTCAATAAAATAATATCTATATATTAATATGAATATAAGAGATTTAACATCAATCTTCCTTCTGCAGTTGTATAAGATGATTATAATATTTAAGCTGAATTTCTACGATCAGTAGGGGTAGAGGATGTTTTCTTATACATCTTGTTCATTACAGTTAAACCTGTGCTCAGATACACTAAGAAAAGCAGAGAACTGTTATTTATGTCAAACAACTGTTACAGTTCAGAGCAGTGAGAATGTTATTCACAGCCTTGCTGTTCTACTTGTAAACATTCAACATTCTTCTGTTCTTAAGACAAGCTCTTACCTATCATTTACCCTTTTGTTTGCCTTAAGCTGGAGGAAAATGTCAAGCAGGCACAAAAGGCAAGACATATAGAACAGTATTAGGATATACTCAGTGTTTCAAGGATTTACCAAATCAGAGATCCAAATAAGAATGCAGGAACAATGTACTCCCTGTTCATTAATAACATCTCACTGCATAAATATGAGCAGGATTAGTCAAAAGAAGTTGTCCTTCCTATGCATAATTAAACTTGACATGAGCCAGTAGTATTCACTTGCAGCCCAGAAGGCCAGCTATATCCTGGGCTTCATTGAAAGAGAGGTGGCCAGGGAACATGACTGTCCCCCTCTACTCTGCCCTCATGAGACCCCACCTCCATCCAAGCCTGTGGGGGCCCCAGCACAAGGAAGATGTGGAGCTGTTGGAGTGAGTCCAGAGGAGGGCAACAAAGATGCTCAGAGGGCTGGAGCACCTCTGCTATGAAGAATGGCTGAGGGAACTGGGTTGTTCATCCTGGAGAAGAAAAGGCTCTGGGACACCTCATTGCAGCCTTCCAGTATCTAAAGGGAGTTTATAAACAGGAGGGAGAACAAGTTTTCACATGGGCAGATGGTGATAGGACAAGGGGCATTGATTTTAAACTAAAAGAGAGGAGATTTAGGTGAGATGTTAGGAAGAAATCTTATATTTGGAGGGTGGTGAGGGACTGGCCCAGGCTGCCCAGAGCAGCTGTGGGTGCCCCATCCCTGGAGGTGCTCAAGGCCAGGCTGGGTGGGCCCTGGGCAGCCTGACCCAGTGGGTGGCAGCCAGCCCACGGCAGCGGGGTTGGAACAAGATGATCTTTAAGATCCCTTCCAATCCAAGTAATTGTATGATTCTGTGAAACTGATCATGAGTTGATCTCATTTTCCTTAGGGCATGAACACACTTGGGGCCTCTCACTGACCAGCATTCCTGAAAGTGAGGTGGATGAACCACATTCCATACACTCTTGAGAATGCGGATCTTAAAGCAGTCTTTCAAGGAGGAGGAGTCAGTATGATGTTTTCCAGTGAGTCACATTTTTCAGTATAAAATGAAAGAAAAAAAAAAAAAAAATCCTTGAAACTTGGCAGTAATTGTCATTGTGACCTGAAATTAGACTTCTGAGAAGGTGTGTGATGATGGATTCTTCTTCCATTCAGCTTTCAGGACTAGCAAATGGTAAACAGTCTGTGTTTTTCAGAAAGTAGTCTGAGGCCCATGTCTTCAGTGCTGAAGTGCTGACTGAAACCAGCACAGCTCTGCTCATCTGGGTCAGGGGTAGTTTTTGTCCAAAGCTGTGTTCATTTGGCTCACTTTGAGGCTCCAAGCACACATCTGTTTCATTACTGACTGAACTCGTCAGTGCTCAGTGAGAATTTACTCTTCTGTCGGTGAACTATGACGTGATTGTACAGGATGATTTTTGTGCACCATGTGGTGCAACACCAGTTAGCAGAGCTTGGAAAACTTCTTTATGGGCTGGCAGCTGGTTCATGTAAGCATTGCTACTGTATCTTTCCAAGAAGCTGGACCCTGGCTGCCTGCAAAATGGAGTTCATATCAATGCGGATGGCACAACACTACTGCCTGCTAGGCTAGGGACCATCTATTCATCCCTAAGCTTGCACTGATTGTGGAAAGATGGCTTCTCACCTTTCTCTTTAGCTCCCGAACCTACTAACTCCCCTACAAGATAGCATTTTTCTCTCCATCAACATTTTCTCTGAGCATTGCAGTAGTGTCACAAATGTTTGCCAAAGCAAGCCTCAAAATTAGTCCTGAGAACAACAAGCTGTTTTTCTGCTTACCTTTGGATGAGGCCTGAAAAAAAGACACCCGCTAGCCAGAACCCAGCTCACTCCCTGCCTGTTGAGGCACTCGTTCACTGCAAGGAGACTCCGATGTTGCTGTTAAAGAGCCATGCACTACAGGTCTCTTGAATAAAAACGCCTCACTCGCTTATATTCACAGAGCTACAGTTCACCTTGCTTTAGAGCTGAACATCTCCATGTAGAGCTCCACAATTCACGTTTTTTTTTTTTTTTGTTTGTTTAAAGTAGATGTCTCTGCTATCTTACTGGATCTGGGTGTAGAATCCAGCTGCCCTTTGCTATGGCAGATGAGGAAAAATACACTGCTTCTAACTTTAGCTGAGAGAGCTTTATATCCTATGGCAAAGATGTGTACTCTGAACAGCTTTCTAGCCCTAGATCCCTTGGTTGTTAAACTGCTCAGTCTAGAGTCCTTCACACCCTCCTTTAGTCATTTGTACACTACTTAGCTCAAAAGGCCAAATCCTAACAGTATCATAATATTTTCACATTTCATAGAATCAAAAGATTATTCTAAGCTGGGAGAGATCATTGAGTTCAACTCCAAGTTCCACACTGGGCCACCCAAAATTCAAATTATATTTCTGAGAGCATTTTCAACTGAAGACAAATTCTCAAAACGAGTTCTGAGATTTTTTTTTTTTTTCCTATGATGCTCACTGACTGATCGAAACGCCCACATATTAATCACGGAAAATGTTGTCAAAATCATAGAATCATAGAATCATAGGCATAGTAGATACATGTGTTTCATTCACATAAGAAATCAGGATATGTTCAGCACATACTCAGTCCCAGGAGCAAGAAAATGTTCCCAGATTCTAAAATATTTGCACAGCCTGCCAACTTTGCACACGCTTGAAAGCTTCAGCTTCTGAAGCAACTAGAAAAGCCCACTGAAGAGACCAGGCAATAACAGTCCCACAGGTCACAGGCTTGAAGATAAAAACTTTCTGGTTTTGTAAATGAATGAACCTTGTCTGCAAATTCCCAGCTCCTTCCATTAAGAGGTGGATTTTTTTTTCCCCCCAAATAAACGGCTACAATTGTAATACTAAACTGCCAGTGGTGAGTATGCCACTTGAAAACTTCAGTTTTCTACCCTGCCTCCCCATGTGATTAAGCAGAGTGAAGATTTCTCACTCTGAAATCACAGGCAGACAGTGGAGTGACCACTCAGCAATGGCTCCTCCAGAAGAAGGGGTCATGGTGTAACCTAGGCAAGACCACCCGGACTTAGTCTCAGTGCTACTTCGGTCACCATAGATGGTGCCAAATAAAATCAATCAGGATGACATTTCTCTGCAGCAGCTACATTCACTGGATAAAAACTGGCTATTGTGTTTTAATGTTCTGAGGTTATTTCTGTTTCACCAGTTCCAACTGCCGTTTTCCACAACGAGTAAAATCCGAAGAGATGTCCTAGGGAAGGAATTGCACTTGCAGACACAATGTAATTATTCTATCAGAATGTACCACCAACTCTAGCTTTAAGAAAAATATGACAGTAACTTTTAAAACCTAGTGAAGAGGATGTTAGTGTTGAGTTTGTCAGAGAGCAAGCAGTGCGAGCAAGGGAAGAAGGTAATTTCTTCCCGTGCTCAGTCCATGAATCTAATTAACAAGCCAGAAGAAATTGAGGCCAAGTCTAGGCACAAGCCTACCTACAGCAGAGCTTGGACAGGGAATGGCTTGAGCTTAAATGCACCTCCTGGGTCACTGGACAGAAACTATATTGTTGGAAGACACAGGAGAGGTTGTTCAGGGCCATTAAGACTTATTGGTGCACTTGGGATCCTGATTGTTTGGATTGAAACAGTACAGCTTCTAGTAGCTTCACAGAAGTAATTCTAGACTCATAGAAAAAAAAAAAAAAAAAAAAAAAAGACGTTTATAAACTTCATTCTCTCTGTGGTGCCATCACATTGTGTTAGTCGGATTATGCTGACTCAAAATAGAGAGCACCCATTGCTTCGAGACACTTTCTGTCACACAGAAAAGGAAGATAGGATGGTAGTTAATGATTAATCATAGCCATGTAAATTCCGGAGGGATATGATGGGTATTTTCAAAATGCTTTATCCACCAAGCTCAGTTGGTCAAAGGAAATATACCTACCCTGAACTGTGCAGTGCTACCACATACTGTTAGAGAGGGACAGCGCTTCTTCAGGTTTTGTTTTTCTATGACATTTCTAAAAAAATAAAAAATATTATGTGTACACAGTGCATTTATACCGCTTCTTCCAGTGAATGATACTCATCTGAAGCATCAGCTGGAGGACGTTGGAGGTTGATACCCACGTTTCTGTTTTCAGGGTGCTTCGGCGTGCTTGTATGTCAAGGAACAGGCTATTAGCTAGCAATACCACTTTTTTCCACTTTGTGGCACTGTTCGATTACAGAAAGCAAAGTGAAGTCACCCAGTCCTAACAATTTTTGAAAGAGGCACTCGTAACTTTACGTGCTTTGTGTGATTTTATACCACAGTGGACTAGAAGTCCATGCTCTTTTGACAGAACAGGAAAATTCTAGACCCTCCAAGTATTATCTTTAGCCTCTCTGAACTATAGACTTCAGCACAAGCCAAAAAATAATACCATTCTCCAACACCTCCATCAGCTCTCTGTTCCCTTGAGATCTAGATCCAAAGTACCTTCCCTTCTCCAAGTTCGCCTTTAATTATTTTTTCCTATCTGTTTCACAGATCTGTGTTCTCTCTGTTTACATCCTGGGCTCTTTTAATAAGCACTTGGGAAGATAACCAAGAGATCTGATATGATTACAATAGATCATTCCTTCAACACAATGAACAGAGTTGATTGTTCATTGCTGCCGTTATGTCCAAGGTGCCTACCCACTTTCTCCAGGAATGCTGCCTAATCTATAGGAGCTTTTTTTTCACGTTATGCTGTGGTTAAAGCAGAGTCATTTTTCTCCCTGGTGTCTAGCAGATTTACCAACGGCATTTCAGCAGTTTCTGGAGGAATTTTCAAGTTTAGCTGTAGCTTCTTGGAAATTTTCTGAATTATTTCTCTTTCTTTTAATCATATTTTTGGTGGGAAGAGAACAGTTGCAGTCACAGGCTGCAAAAGCAAGGGAGAGTGAAAACTCATCTCTATTACGAGAGACAGTATTATAGAACTCATACTCTGGTGGCTGGCATAACTCCACTTTAAGTATACATTGGTTGGGTTGCTGCTAAAAGGGGCAGTTTCCCTTTCCAGCCTGCACATCCTCTGCCTTCCTATCCATCTTCCAGCTGTAGTAGACCCCATAAAGTCTCCTACATCTACACCTTTTTTTTTTTTTTTTTTTTTTTTTTGTGGAGCTGGATTGTTTGTGGGACCGCAGTCTTAGAATCAGTTCCCATTTTGCACCAATGTGATTTTAAGAAGTTTTCTGCAAATATGTCATCACCACTAGGCTTCTGAGCATGCCAGGCTGTGCACGGGATGTGGGATGAGCGAAGGGAGAAATTCAGTGTTTCTTGTTGGGGTGTTTCCATGCCTTACAATAGGCATTCACTGGGGAAGAAACTGGAACCAAGATGCACGTGAGTAGCCAAACGACCAGGCTACAGACTTGTACTCTTCATGAAATAATTTGTGAGCAGCTTTATGCATATAGTCATTCATTTCCTTCTCTGAAGAACAATTGAAATAAGTAAGCTAAGTGGAATATTTCATGCTTAGCAAAATGAAGCTAAACACTTCCCATTTTTTTTTTTCCCTCTCAGGAAAAAACAACAGGAAGTAATTTAATTCTAATCCAATTTGATTTTGTAGCCCTCCATCCCTATTCATTTTTTCCAGCCAAAAGCAAAAATGAAGCTGCAGTCATTTATATAACCCCATCCTGCAACTTGGAACAGGCTCAGAGACCCTGTACCTCGACACAGAGTTGCACAAGCTGCCCAGTTTAGAAGGCAAAGGCAAACAGTCATATTGTGCATTCTCTTACGGAACATAATTCCCACTGCCCCCTCAGCTTCCTGAGAGCATTTGACCTCCTCTGCTTGGCCTTTCAACTCCAGTAATTTATTTTCCTTATTTTCTGCTAGGCTTCCAAGAAAACATTATATGCTACGTGACCTTCTTAGCAGGGCAGTTTTGCTTGAATCCCAAGGCATTTAGGAAAAGTAAATTTCCCTCCCATCTGCATAGCTCTTTTTCCGTTTGCTTTGCTTGAGCACAAGCATGTAACAGAAAACAGAGCTTTCTGAAATCTTAAGCGGCTTTCTGAAGTCATCCTTCACATTAGCAACAACCACCTGAATCTAGCTGAGGCCTGCTCTAAGTGTGGAATACTTCCAAACACTCTTACCAGAGCAACAACACACTGGGATCATTGCAGTCTACTGGAGCCTCTCCTCTTCTAGATTCAAACAGACAACACTGATAAAAGTACAGCAATACTCTATCTGTGCTATTCCAACCAGAGTTTATAGTCCCTGTTCTTCAGAAATTCAGCAGAAATAAGAAATCTCATGCTTGGTCAAGAACAGCGGAGGCAGCATGCCTCCAAAGGGGAGAAACAAACAAACAAACAAACAAACATCACAAAACAAGCAAAACATCCAAAAAAAACCTGTCCTTTGGAACATGCATCAGCATGGATCAGCAGATGGAAAAGGCTAATCTCAGGTGCTTGACAGGATACAGAGAAGACTGCAAGAGCAATACATACCTCTTAAGATTTATACCTATACATTCACACTTCCTAGGGAGTTCATAAGGCTTTAGTAACAGCATGCACAATATAAATATATATATCTGTCACATGACTGCACTTTTCTGTTCCTGAGCCAAAGCTGTTAGGCTTTTGAATTTATTTATTTATTGTCCCCCTTTTGCAGCTTCAGAATTCCTACAGTGCCTCATGTCCCAGTGAATTTCAAACTAATTTACCAGGTCCAGGCATTCAGGTAAAAAGGCAGCAGCCAGTACTGAACTCACTCAGCTGGACTGAAGCTCTGTATAGAACTAAACCAATACACCTGAAGTGCCCAGGCTAATCGTAAAACCAAAAAGCCAGGCACCTGGTTTCAGTGGGCAGGCACCAGTCGAGAGGTTTCTTCACCTGAGACTATACACATACTTAACAACAGCAGTAATTAAAAAAAAAAAAAAAAAAAAAAAAAAATTCAGGTGCATACACATTCAGCTAATGTAGATAGTTTTTTTTTTTTTTTCCCCACCTCTGGTTTACTTCCATTAAAGCTCAGGAAACAGTGCTCTAAGCAGAAGTGAGTGACAGAAGAGAAGGATCAAAGCAGAGAATGTCTGCTGTGTAAGCAGAAACACGCTGCTTCTTTCAAGGGACAACTGAAACCCTGAAGAAGTCTCTTTGCTCATAGAAAACCTCATTGTTCATGATAAAGACTTAAAAAATTCGTAACTGGGTACTAATGGCTACCAAGAACCAGTGCAGAGACTGCAAAGCTGCAGCTTCTTGTCTTTCAAACTCCATCTTGCAGTCCTTTTGTACTTTTGAGCTCCTCTAAATTCTCTTTAATTAACTACTATTAATTTTCTGTAAGTTCCTCCTCTTTCCGTCCTGGGCTTTCATAGAGAGAAAACGCCTTTGTACATCGTGAAACAAAGCAACAAACAAAACAAGGCCATTAATATATGATATCCAGAAGTGTATTGAAAGGTTTCAATTTACAACCGCTAAACTTAGTCTGCATGATCCTTTTTTAGAAATACAGGACAGAAAACGGTGATATTTTAAACTTCTGATAAATCTGCCCCTGGAAACAATCCTCCTGAAGCAGAATTTATCCATTGAAAATAGTTCTGCTTCAAAACTGTTTGTAAAATACGTTTTCTCTTGTGTACTCTTCTTACTCTTTCCCCTGCCTGCTGTTCTATTTGCTGTTCCCAACTCCTACCTTTCTTCATCGCTTCCCTTTCTTTCCCTGTCTTTTACGATTGCTCTGCGTATATCTTGTTTTCTCTGTCTCTGTCTTCTAGCACTCTCACTTTTTTCTCTTTTTCTTTTGAAGCTCTGTTCCTCATGTTTTAGATTCACCCCTCCCTTTTATCCTTTTATCCTCCTTAGCTATTCTCATGGGTGTTTTTTTTTTTTTTTTTTTTTTTTTTTTCTCTTTGGTTAGTGTGGTCTGCCCTGCACATTCCATCTCTTTTCCCTTCAGGACCCAACATGTTTCACACAGTGAGGAGATTATTTTGAGATGGAATATGCTTTGTTATTCTGATCATCGTTTTATGAAGTGCATCTTCTTTTGTTTTAGATATTATGAGATATGCTTGTCTGTCTGCATATTTATGTCTCAATACTGTGTGGAACTTTATGTGTCCATAAAATGAATGTCAGATTATTCACATGATTGTCTGTACTGGCACTCTCCAAAACTCTTTTATCATGTATCCCTATCAGCAAAAATTTTTAAGCATGCATTTTTGAGCATGTGTATTTTTTGTGAATAAATTATACACGTGTACTACTGAAGATTTAATATTTTCTTCCCATACCCCAATGGGTCATCTTGTGCAACCCCTGGGATGCATGCACCCCGCTTTGGAGACGACAAGCCTACATCATGCACACAGTTGCATAAGCTATACTGTTTTTGTCACATTTAAGATTGACCTGAGAATCTGATACACCTATGGTAGTCTGTGATGGAAAGATTTTGTCTCTCCAGTTGTGCCACACCTGGGCTGTGATTTTTTATATTTTAGAGAAGAGTGGGGGCTTGGGGGTTTTGGAAACGAAGTGACAATCTGCCTAGTAGAAGAAGGTTTCATAAAGTGGAAATATTTTTAAAGATATAAATGTACGTATTGCAAAACACTGTAGCATCAAAGATGTTTAAACATTACCTTAAAGTTAATCCTTAGCAAAGGATTGACTGTAATCTGCCCTTCCAGTAAGTGAGATTTCAAGCAGCATATTTGGCTGTTGCATGTGCATATGTGTGTCCCTGCAGCACAGGAACTTTGCCCAGACTTCACCATTGAGAGCTCTTTCATACTTGGCTTTTATTCCACAAGAAGGGAGGAGGAGGGGGGGGAATATTCCACTACTATAAAGGGGAGGAAGTGTTTTTGCAGCTATTGAGTGGAGTAGCCAGTCACTCACTTTCCCGACCCCAGTGCAATGGTAGAGTCTCACTGCTTTCTTTCTAGGGAACAGATGCTCCTCATAGCACTAAAATAAGAAAGAAAGGAAAATGTGCAAAAACTATCGAACAGAGTAAGGGCCAGAGAGGATCTGAGTACTTGCAATTAATCCTGAAGTCAATTTATTTTAGAATCAGGCTGGAGGAGGGGAAGGGAGTTGGAAGGAAAGAGATCTATCATAATTTGTGTCTAGAACCGCCCCCCTCCTCCCCTCCCCCAAGAGGATTAAGAAAGAAACTATACTGCCTATGACTATGTTGGTGCTTCTGCATTTACTGCCTATATATGAAACTGCTAGAAAAGATTGCAAAGTGTGGAAACTAGCCCTAGCTTTTTGAACTCAGAGATGTGGCACTGTCTTCATTCTTTTAAGCAGAAGCTTATACATATGTCTGTGCAATGGGGTGGCTAATGTCCATTTGTGCTTTTATATGTCCCAATGTTTTACACTGCAAAGAATATTTTTTTATGATTGCTTGTATTGTCTCACTTTGTGTTGCAAGTAACATTTCAAATAGCTCAGGTTTCAAACCAAAAGGAATTCACTTTTGGAGGAGTAGCATAAAATTCCACTCTGTGTTATCACAGAAGAATTTGTGAAATTGTAAGCCCCTGATTTTTGCGTATTTTTCATTCAGGCCTAATGCGTGCACAGTGCTTCACTGTTGAAAAATTGACCCTGAAAGATGCTTCCAGTCCATTCTTTCTGTATTTGAACTTGAGGTTCTCAGTAGGGATCTCCCCCTTACTGAGGATACCCAGTCGGATTTAGGCCACTGCTGGGAATTAAAGCAGAGTGGAGGTTTTTTAGTACCTAGAATGAAGAAAGCACTTAGCCTCTGTGAAATCTGATCTTCAGCATTTGGAAGTCGATTCTAGCATGCAAATACGGGTAACTTTAAGCCAGGGTTCCACAGAACAATAGCAGATGCGATACAGCAACACTGGTTTCAACAATGCCATGAGAGAGCAGCCAAGAACTCATGCTGCTGCTCCTGTTCTGCTGCACTGTGACTTCCAGCACGCAGCTGGCAGCCGCACCAAGCAGCAGGGCTGTCGCAGCCGGGCATCCCCGCGCAAAGCCCCATCGCGGAACGACGGGGCAGCAGGAAAGGCCCAGTCCGGTCCCGCAGCTCTGACGCTCCGCGGAGGGAAGTCCCATCCGGAGGCTCTCTCCTCTCTGGAAGACGCTGGGTGGGGGCTGCGACCTGAATCGAGGAGGGAACCCGGTGCCGCCCGGGGAGGGTGGCCGCGCACCCCCGGGAGCCCTGGCTGCAGGAACCGGCTCAGGAGAGCCCGAGATGGCGGCAGGGGGCGAGGGGACTGGCGGTGGCAGCGGCAGAGAGGGGTGGTGACAGCAGGGGCTGCCGCCGCCTCGGAGCGTGCGGCTCCCCGTCCCCANCACGGCTGGGGGAGCGAGGGGGAGGGAGAGAGAGAGGCTGAAATCCTGGAGAAAGGGTGAGCAGCAGATCCTGGTAAGTAGGAGGAAGAGAGACTCCGGCAGGAGCGAGAACCTGGGCGGGGAGAAGGGAAAAAAAAAAAAAAAAAGCGTTCCGAGAGAAGAGCCAGGAGAGGAACGCAAGGACTGGGACTGCTCGCTCGCAGGCGTCAGACTTCTCCAAGACATCCGTCGGCCGTGCCTGGGGCCGGGGGACAAAGCGGCAGCGGGCGCCGAGCGGGAAGGAGCCAGCGCCGGCCCGGCGAGCTGGAGTGATTTGCACGGTGAAAACGGTCTTTGTCCAACTTTTGCGCTGCCGGGAGGCAGCTCTTTACGGCTCTGGCGGGCAGGGCTCCTGTGGAAACTGCTTGAGTAATACTGGGGAGTAAAGCGGGTGTTGCTGCCGCCCTGCCAAAGGTATCGTGGCGGGCCAGCAGGCCGGCGGTGGAGGACGTGAGGCTGGCCGAAGAGACGAGAGGAGGAGAGCCATGGTCTCGGGTATCCTCGGGTCTCTGCTGCTTGAGAGGGGGAGGGGGTGGGAGGGGAGAGGGAGAGCTAACGAGGTGCTAGAGAACGGGATTAAAACTCCTCACATTGTGCGGTGTTTTCTCTGTCGCTGGTGTTTACTCCATCAGAGGCTGTGCTGCTGGGGCTCGGGGTGTCCGGAGAGACCCTCCGCCGAGCTCGTTTCTCCTGTCAGATGCCTTGCGCGGGCAAGGAGAGAAAAGCTGCATGAAATCACATCACGGTTCCTCTGCTCGCGGAAATTGCTGTTGAAATGAGATACTTTTCACACATGGTTGGTTTTGGGTGATCTATGTGGTTTTGTTGTTCTTGTTGTTTTCTCCTTCACTATCTCATTTAAGAGCCGTAATTAAGTCCTGCCTCAGAAGTCTCTGAAACACGGAGGCGGGGATAGGTTTATACCAGTGTAGATTCCTGATTCTAGTGGGCCAATATAAGGAAGGCTTTGTGGCCTTTTCAGTGGATAGCATTGTTTAATGCTCTTGGGGGTGGAGCAGAAGGCTGTTTGAGTGATTCTGGCAGAAGAAAGCCGTGCTACTCTTATTTTTCAAGATGCTGAAAAGTTACTACTGCTCATATTATTTTGTGGTGTGGGAAGGGCTGTCGCTGTGTTGGGTAATTTTAAATTTGCCTTTCGTGGATCCACTGAGATGATTTCACTGTCTCTAAAGTCTCATTTGCTATTACCACACTCATTTGGTTGTAGAGGGGAGTGAATTTCACCTGCCTCCCCAATAAGTAACAGAAATAAGAAAGTCAAGATGGTGAAACAAATCTCCCAGGAGGCATTGTTCATTAAGAATTATATCAACTCATGCAGATTGATGAGGAAGGAGAGTGAGAGGGTAAATGGAAAGAACAAAGTCAAGTCAGGGGGAAAGAACAGCTGAATAGCTGCTACCAGGCACATTCGTTACAGGGGCAGAACTGCTGCCTCAGCTGGGATGAGCAAGGGAGGTTCCCATCTTCCTTGCTATGTAGATCCTAATCATAAACATGGAGACTGGATGTGAATGCATCTCTTGTTTAGTCACCTGCCCTGAGCCGCTAATACAAGATCGTAGCGACTTTTTTTAGGGCTTTCTTCATTCCCAGTTTGAGATCACTTCAATGCTGAGGTGCTTTAAAGTAAGAATACAGCCGATCAGTGATGGAAGAGATACTTCACAACCTAATAATCCTTTTTCTTAGTTGTTTCTGTACTGAAAAAAAAAAAATCTGTTTTTCTTTTAGGATTTTGTTCCTTAAATTGAACTCCTTGTTACCGCTTCAGTTTATTTTACTAGCCTCACAAAACTGCAGTTGATTGCACGTTTTCCGATATTGCCTTTTGTGTGTATGTGCTCTTAGTCAAATTACACGTGCAGATTTTTGTTCCTTGTCATGTATGGGTGCTCCTCTAATCCCTAGATGGTTTTTATCCTGCATTCTGAGTTCCCTTTTATTTGACTTTCTCGCACTGGGGTACACAGAATAGTAGGTATGGCCATGTGTTTGGATACTAGAAAAGACCATTACTTGGAGGCACTGGAGCTTGTATGAAGCAGGATTATATCCTCTCTAATCACTGAAACTGTGCAGAAGGATTGTTCCCTTCCTTTGTTCAGAGGTTCTTAGCTCTTCCACGCTGTTAACTGTGGTAAGAACAACTTGGGTTATAGAGACTGTTTTTAGAGGGGATTGGGTAAGGAATGTTTCCTCTCTTTCCTTTTGCCCAAGGCTGCTGCTTCTTCCCCTTCTGTATTCTGGTTGCAGACTGACCCACTGACATGCTGTAAATGCTTTTTTTTTGGGGGGAAGGCAACTAGTGGTCCTAAGGAGGCAGGTGCTTTCTCTCTAATATGCCTTGCTCCTGTAGGGTGCTGGCATACGTATCTGACAAGATGGCTGATACTTCAGTCGGCTGAGAATTGCCTTCAATAGGCATAAAGTCTGTACAAATTCACTGTATATATTCCTCTTTGTGCTCAGATGCAGATGTCTTCCTTTAGGCCGCACCTTGAGTGCTGTGCTCAGGTCTGGGCCCCTCACCACAAGAAGGACAGCGAGGCCCTGGAGCGTGTCCAGAGAAGGGCACAAAGCTGGTGAAGGGCCTGGAGCACGAGGCCGGTGGGGAGCGGCTGAGGGAGCTGGGGCTGTTCAGTCTGGAGAAGAGGAGGCTCAGGGCAGACCTTACTGCTCTCTGCAACTGCCTGACAGGAGGCTGCAGTGAGTGGGGGGGTCGGCCTCTTCTCCCAGGTGACAGTGACAGGATGAGAGGTAACGGCCTCAAGCTGTGCCAGGGGAGGTTCAGGTTGGATGTTAGGAAGAACTTGTGTGAGAGAGTGGTCAGGCAGGGGAACAGGCTGCCCAGGGAGGTGGTGGAGTCTCCTTCCCTGGATGTGTTCAAGAAGCGTGTAGGTGTGGCACTGAGGGACATGGTTTAGAGGGGACAGTGGTGTTGGGCTGACAGTTGGACTGGATGATCCTAGAGGTCTTTTCCAACCTTAATGGTTCTATGATTCTGTGATTCTATCCTGTGATACCGCATGTGCCATATGCAGAGAGTCATGTAAGAGATCACTGTGGTTTCTCACCCCTTTCTGTGTCTACAGTCTACAGAGTTGCTTTGTGAGCAGCTCATCCTTCCACTGCATTGTTATGGGACTTGCACACGGCTCTTCCTCTGGCCTCAGGAATGCTTCCCTCTGCAGGCCTGCTCCCCCTAAAACCTGTTTTTCCTTGTTATGCATGCATCATCCCTTAGCAGCTCCTGTAGGAAAGATTCTCCTGAAGTCACTGAAAATGAGTGCAAAGTACCTTTAATGCACAGTTTAGCTTTCACAGTTTATTTCTAAAGTCTGTGGCCATATTTATATATGGTTACTGCATACACTAGCAATAGAAGATGAAAAAAGTAGATACCAGTATGTATCAAACTGGATCTATATAATGTTCAAACTGGATCTATATAATGTGATTTAACAACCAGAAAGGGTGGCAATATTGCCATAACGGGTACTACTGTGGAAAAGTATTTGTGAAGAATATTAAAGATAAGGTGCTTTCTTTCAAGAACATACAGTGATTTAAAAAAAAAAAATCCAAAGACTTTTCTGTGAGGAGAAAGGCAGGTTAAAGCTTTAGGAGGTAATTGATGAGTCTGCTATAGTTTTGTCAGTATTTTCTTTTATTTATTTTTTCTTAAACCTTATTTAATATTATGTGACTATTATGTCTTACTGTTTAAAAAAAAAAAAAAAATCTGTATTTTGTCCAGAAGCTTTATACCATCTAACAGCAATATATCTAACAGACTTCTTCTAGCCACTGCCTCCACAAATTTAACAAGTTTCCAAGTCTTTGCAACCTTATTATTAAGCTTTTGCCTGTTGAGACTTGTGCTGGACATCCCTCTTCTCTCCATATGTGTTCTCTTTGGCAGTTGGGCAGTGTCATGGATTTAAGGGGATGTGTACAAGTAGAAGTTGTGGAAACTTAGTAAGTAATTCTCTAGATGTTGTGCAGCAGAAAACTAGCTCTCTGCCGAATGGTGACAATTGTGCAAGGCAAGCAGACCCCAAAAAGGATAAAAACTCCTTAATTGCTCATGTCAACCACATGTGAGGAGTAAATCTGCTGAGTAAGAGCATGCCATTTTATGTCATCACTTTTCTTGCATTCAGTTTATACTAGGAGTTTCATATTTAACAAAAAGAACTGCATTAGTGCTTTATTCTCAGAAGCATGTGTTGTGCTTTGAAGAAATAAACCTCTGCCATCAGGAGTAGAATTTTAAGTGTACTGTTGATCCATGTGCTGCTTTCTGTTTGTGTGTGTGTGTTTGTTTAAGTGTGTATTTTGTGAAGGTACTGGCACATGTTTTCCTTTGTTTGTTTGTTTTGTTGTTGTTTTTTAATGGAAAATGCTGTATTGTCTCCTAAAAAGAGAAAAAAAGTCTCCATGGGGCAGGATAATGCTTCTGTCAGGGGGCTGTTTCGTGATGATTGTTCTGGAGACCACTTCTGAGATAAGGGGCACCTTTGGGAATCGAGCTCTTCTCATCACTGATTTCAGCTTTCCCTGCTTCCAGAAGCGCTTCTGCATTCTGCTACTCTGGGCTTGTCTGTCAAGGAGATTGTTACTCAGCTATTTCACATGCACATGTGGACACGCTAATGTGTGTGCATGCATCCATGTGCCCATGTGCACACACAGGCACACAACCACAGTTAATGAGGAGAATAAAAGTGCTGTCCTGGGAGCAGAGATGGGACTGGGCAGTGTCAGAACACAGCCTCTCCAGTCTGAACGCTGTAGCCGTACATGGAGGCTAGAACCTTAAGATTTTGGTTCACCTTAGGATGGAAATTCTTGCCTGCCCAGACCTGTGGATTGAAGCATCCATGACTTCATTTTCAGACAGTCGTTTTGTTTTGTTTTGTTTCCCCAGGGTTACCATGTAAATGATTCCTCTGCTGATTCTGGAGTTTCCAAGTGCAGCTTTTCTCTGTGCCATGTCTCTGGAAAATATTCCATGTGTTTAAATGGTATAATTAAACGTAGATGGTAGAGACTGAAGACTAGTCACTTTATCTTATTTATTTCTGTTTTAGCAAAATTTTGATTTTAAAAGGTAAAATGTGCCACACTGGTGTGCTTCCAAGTTCTGTAATGCTTTCAAGTCTCCCTAGATGACCGGATTTCTCTCCCACTTATTTCTATCATGTGTGTTTTTTAAACTGTGCTTGGCCCAGCTGACCACTTCAGAGGCACTGTGTGGGATGCAGACACGTGTGGGGGTTCTTAGCATCACACTTAGAACAGGTTCTCTCGGATCCTGAGGATGTGTACAAGTGGAAGCAGGGCTCCTTGGCAGAACTATTTTTATTTCCTAACTGTTCTTTAGGAAGAGGATGAAACATTGAAAGAGCGATATTAGTGCAGAGGTTTCTAGACAAGTTTTGAATAACTTCAGTTTGGAAATTCAGGCTTTGGGCTGTTTATAAAAATTGAACCTCCAAATATTGCTTTATTCACAGCTTGGCTCAGTTTGGTCCTAGTAAGCAGGATCAGAAATATTTTTTGCACTAGGGAAGGTACTTGGCATTATTCCTTCTTGGCTTTGAGCCGGGAAGAATTGCTGCTGGAAATACAGCTACACTAGGATACTTTATTGCAGTTTTCTCCCAGATAGTCCCTTCATTTGCTAATGCCAGGGGCTCTGAGCTGGTGCCAGCAGCAATGGGAAGGTAGCTATGGACTGGCATTTTCACTTTGCAGTGACTTTACTAATCCCGTTTGGAGCATGTGTTGTTCATAAAGGGGCCACTGTGCCAGCAGTCACCGCCACCATCATTGTGGTGCTAGGGATGGAATAATTCTGTTGAGGAATATTCAATGAAGTACTAGCACAGAAAGTATCTCAGTGGCCTTCTTCTCCAGCACCTCTGTAAGCATACTTCTGAGTTAGGAATTGACAGTATGGGATGATTTGAGAACAGGTTGTACTGACCTAAGTGTAAATTGGTGGCCTGTTTGTATCTGGCTGTTAAACAGAGACTTGACAGAGGGAATTTTCTGTAGTTTGCATGTGTCTTAGTGCTGTGTTCTGCTGGGAGACAAAGATCTGGGAGTCAGATCCTGAAAAGTAATTAGTTTTCTCCTGGTGCCTTACTCCAGCACCTTTTTGCTCAGGGCCCCAGGCTATTTACCAGAAATACATTTGGTGAAATAGCATGATGGGAGTGGTACATGACTTGTGCTCCTTGGTTCAGTGAAAAGTCCTTCTGATGTTGACTGGAAGAATCGTGTTGACAGTTGCATGTTTTTCATGGATAATTTTGCCTGTCCTGGACAAGGAGTTGCACTGAATGGTCTCAAAATGCTGCAGGTTCCTGCATCTCAGGGAACCAGAATAGTGACGGGGTACATACTGCTTGGAGAGATGGATTTAAAAATTGTTTTCTACATACTTTTTTTTATTATTATTATTATTTTAAAATTCTAATTACCCCCCAAAAGAGCATGTGCCAGTGTGAAGGTGNAGCACAGTTTTTGTCCTTGGTAAAATAGCACCTACTGAACAACTCTAACTGAAAGGATCAGAACAGAGTAACTGAAGTGTTACACCTGTCTTGTTTCTCTTGACTGAGAATGTATGCCAGTCAGTAATACTATAGTGTCTAAAAGTACTGTAAAAAGTTACAGGGACAAAAGTCAGAGTGTTAAGGAAGAACTTGCCCTAAAAACTCAGAAAGCTGTTTTAAAATGGTTTTAGAGCATCGTCTTGAAAAGGGCTATTGTTTTTCCTAGGTCGCA
>VXAV01006682.1:174522-185646 GCA_013399715.1 Alectura lathami | reverse complement strand
AAAAGCACTAGTTTTATTATGATGGAGAAAGTGTTTCTCCGTAGTTTCTGTAGTACCTGGGAGACGATTTACAGGATCCCAGGTAGTATGTTTAAAGTAAAATGGTTCAGATTGCCCAAAATAGATGATTTCAAGGTCAGTATTAAGATATGTTTCCTTCCAGCAGGGGTCTAAGTAGATCATAGGAGGCAGTGAAAGCCCAGCAGCTTGTCATTTTAGATAACAGAACTAACAAAGCTCAAAGGAACACACAGAACAGTCTTGCAGTTACTGGGGGCAGTAGAGCAGATATCATAAAGACACCCATCCCCCTTTTTGGTTCGTATTATAATCTCGCCTGCAACTGGGCTGCGTTACAATTGAGACCAGCATCCAAGGAGAGGAAGTGGTATATTGTCCTTGCTTCATTTCGGGTGTAATCCTTTGGTTTTGATGTTGAACAGAACTGTAATAGGAGTAGAGAGCCCCAGTATCAACACTGAAATTTAAATAAGCCTTTGAGACACAGAGGAGGCAGGTTGAGCTCTGAGATTTATGTGTTATTGCTTTCTTCACAGGCACTAAAAATAGTACAAACATGCATTAGAAAGAAGCGTTATAGGTCTGAAATATCTTTCTGCCATAACCCGCTTGGCCTTCCTTTTTCCTCTGAAGACTTTTTCTATTCTTGTGAAGTATTAGTGGCACATAATGTTCCCATTTCCTGACGCTGGAAACAATGAGCTGGAAATGCAGGATGGAGGAGGAGGAGGGAAGGGCCTGGCAATGGACCTGATTGCTCTGCAAGCTCTGCCAGGGGCAAGTTCAAAATATTGGTGGGGTTCTCTAACCTGCCTTCGCTGCACGTGGCTCCCTGTGATGCTTCACTCAGCTCAGCTGATTGTGCCACCCAGTCATTCCCTGTTAGGTCATCCCTTTCTTTGCAGCCTAGATCTCTTCTTCAAGCTGCCATTTTCTGCCTCAGTGCTCTCTCTTCTAAACTAGAGCTGACTTTGGGCAACTGGATTTACAAAATCAGAGGAGAGGCCTAGTCTGAGCCTTGAACTGGCAAGAATCACTGCTATTGTCCTCTAATAAATGGGTACATGTCATTGATAAAAGATTTTTTTGTCGTTGGTAAAAGATTTAATAAAAAAACAGTGTAAGATGTTTTTGAGGTTGAATAGGACGCTTATATTCCATGTTCTTGCTGCTGGTTTCAGTCATTTTAACAGTTGAGACCAAGGTACCCTGAGAGAAGGGGGGCTGAGTCTGAGTGAAGAGAATAAGTTCTAGTTTCGTAATCCCTGACTGTGCTCTTGTTTTACCTAGAGGGATTGCTACCAAGATAGCTTTTGGCTGCATGTTACTGCTCAGTGCCATACACCTCATCCAAAGATGGGTAGATGGAGACTAAAGTGAGCGTTGGTGCACGGATCTGCAGAGTATGATCGGTATAATACTGGAGTGCTTCGTAGTGCTTTAGTGCCTGATGGGCACACGAGGCTCATGCTAACAGTGGAACAGACTAAATTCCTTTCTCAGCAAACAGCGGGATGCGTGGTGGAGCTAACTCTTCTTTGAGCTGTTCTCTCTCTGTCAGTTTCCTAGTTTTGTGCGTGCATTTCCACATCCAGCACTTTTATTTACATGCTGCAGCTAAAGCCCATGTGTTGCATAGCCTGTTGGTGCCGTCAGCAAAATGTAAGTGAATTAGCGTGACTGAAGATAGTTTTTCATTCCTAGTTGCATTCTTACAGGCCTAGAATTCGAAAACTGATCTTTGCAATAGGAGATACAGGGGTGTAACTGGATGAAAGCTAGCATGGAGCGGAGCTGGAGGAGGAGGTTTGGACAGCAGGATCAGGGCAACTGAAAAAAATCAGTGATGTGATTATGCTCGGGTGCATCTCTTGCCTTGATGTGCTTTATGAGGAAGCATTCTGTGCTTGCTTGTTTTAACAGAAATAAAAACAGTGATGATAAATAATGCTAATAATAAAATACTTTTTAGAAGTAAATTAGCCTGTATTTGGAGATGCTTGCAGCCGACAGTTTGAGAGCCAAGCTGTTTGACAGCCCAAGGCCATGAAACTGATTAAAAGGGGAAAAGTAGTCATAATTAACCCTTAAATCGTGAAGCATGTTATCTGAAAACCCAAAGCTGCATCCTTGGAGACAGAAAGAAGAGATTTTTAGGTTTATAAGAAGAGCGGCACTTAAATGAGGATATCTTAATATTACTAGTTCTTTCTGTAGTCAGTTTTGAAATGTCGGTTTCTGTCATGGAATGGAAGGCAATTTCAAGATGCAGATTCCCACAGAAGATGAACTTTTTTTTTTAGCAGCTATCAGTGCTGCTGCTGTCTCCTAATGTACAATATACACTTGAATACTGTGAATATTAGTAGAATGAATTTTCTGCTTATGCCAAATAGTCCTTGCTGCAAAACATTCATAAAGTGGAGATCAAAATCAGAGATGAAAACAGTAAATACATTTTAAAATAAATATTTACTGAATTTTTAAAAAAATCTTAATCCTTACTAAAGGTCTTTGCAAATTTTTGTTCACAAAGAGTAGATTAAGTAAATAAAAATATTCTGTTTGTTTGTTTAGATCTTTGTTCTTATTTAGCCTTACATGACATGTCTGGAAATATTCTTAACCTATGATTGGAAAGAGCGTTAATATAAAATACCCTTTTTCTTAGACTTCTAAGCTTTTGTTATCCATATCTTACTTTTGTAAGACCACCATCTTCCCCTCACCCAACACTTCAGGGCCTTGATTTCTTTTCCAGCATCCTGACAGTGCCCTTAAGGTCTTTCTGCAGCTCTGTGCTTAGTTTGTCCATGCAGATTTACAGATGATCTCCCAGATGTGGGCAGAAAATGTCAGGGTTATTCGTCTGATTTGTGGCATTGTGCTTGACATGCTTGTTATTTTTTCACCCATCAGCAATCAGAGCTTGGTATACAGTAAAACATTAATTTCAGATGCAAAAGAAACAAGATCAGCATTAATGAAAAGATGAGAACATGATTTTAGGGACATGCTCGTGATGTTGGACATCCTTTGCTTAAATACTGTTTGTGAAAAAGGTTTATTTTTCTTGTCTTTTGTTTTTTTTCCCCTAGTGCCAAAATAGTGTGCGCCTTTTTCCATGATTTTTTTTTTTCTGATTTATCATTATAAATTGTGTCACTACCTTACAATTATTGTGAAACTTGAAGCGTTTACTTAAACTTAGTTTTTGTCTGTTGTACAAGAGAAGTAAGTGTCAATTTTCAAAGAATTTTAACTACCATAGAGTTTTTTCACCTGGAAGCTGACCTCATGGCCGCTCTCAGGAATACCTAAGTCAAAGCCCCTAAGCCTAAAATTTTTTGTTTAGGATTTTGGAAGTGAAACTCTTTACACAGTGCTTCAGAAAGGTTTGATTCTGTTCCTTAGAAGCCGAAAAATATCTATTTTTGTCTCTCCAAAACCTTATATGCTTCTTTTATACAGATGAAAGGATCCCTGTAAAAGTGAAATTACGCCTGAAACTGAAAAATCCGTGTTTATATGCATATAGATAGAAACAGATCTCAAGGGGCTGTGCATAGCTGTAGTGAGAGAAGTTTCCTGAGAAACAGTGGAGTAAAATTGATTATAAGAACACAGTAAACCATACTTAGTTATGTAGCTGTCGTCTCTCTTCCTTCCCCAGTCGCTTACTGTGTGGAGAGTCAGATGGAATAACCTCTGTGTCATCCCAAGTACTGCTTCTTTTAGTAAAGTTTCTGTCGGGCACGTGATGGATAACATACACATTGTGTAATGTGTTTAATAGTCTAAGGCTGGGGGTTTGCTTCCAGGTGTTAGTGTTAAAAACTGGAGTATAATTACCACTGTTTCTTTGAAAACTCATGAATGGCATGAGACACTCATGAATCACTAGGAAAATTGTCGAGTCAGATCCTGGAAGGTGGCAAGAGACTTGATTCATGAGCTTTAACACACATTTTGTGGTACTTGCTATGCATTTAATTCAGGTACCTAATAAGTAAAGAAAGGATCTGCTTTTGTGTCTTTCATTAAAAAATCTTTTTACTATTTTTTCTTAACTGCAACAATACCAAGAGGTGAGTATCCATCTTGTTAAGCATGGTAGAAACTTAACGGGGAGGCGTTGAGAGAGTCTGGGGAAACACAGGGCAAAGACAAAGAAATTGTGGTGAGGAAGGTAAACTGGGGTGACAGGTAAAGCTGTGATGCATATACCTGGCCAGGCAAGCAGAGAAGAGAAAATTAAAGGAAAGCACTGTGGTTAGCTAACGAAGCACCAGTTCTGTGTATGGAAAACTGCGCAGACAACTCTCCAGATAACTTCAGGCTGCACAGCCTGCCAGGGGGAGTTGAGCTGTCCACAGCTCCCTTTTTTTACTTAATTAAATATTTCTCTGTGCTGCTGTATGTGCCCCAGTGAAGAATTTTGTAGAAAATCACACTTAGTACATAATACTAAAACCTTAGTGGTGAGTTGTGTGCTGCTTTACCCCCATTCACTTCCTGTTTGGGGTGTAGAAAGATTTCTATGAATAGCAGTTAGCATAATTATGCTTAAAGAAAGAAGGTAGGCAGTATTATGTCATATACAAAGTGCTGCACAGGCATTGAGTGACAGCTTTTCACGCCAGCATTGTGAGCTCAGTGGATAAGCTTAATCCTGGTGAGGTGCATGACCATAGCTACAAGGGTGTCTCTGTGTCAAAGAAGTAGGAGAGAACGAGGAGGCTGGGGGGAAAGGGCTGTGGTTTGATGCATGGTGCTACCGTGGTTTCCCATTTAGCATGAATGAGAAGAAGTATTAACTCCACTTTTTTACTCTGCTCTGCCTCAACGTGATGAATCAGTGTGCAAACTGCAAATTAATTGATGCAGCAGTTCATTGACTTCACTAGAGGTTGTGCTCATTTATCTCTCCTCAAGGAGAGATAATATGCAGTTAGGAATCACAGTGCAAAATGTGCAAAAGGAGAAAAGATTGTGCAGCAAAGATTTTTTAGGCACATTTCTTTTGCATCTAGGTGCTTTTTGCAGGGAAGAAATATGACAAATACGAGGGGGCATTTGTTGAATTAAGTGTAGTAGAGGGAAGCAATCCCCATGTAATGATTTCTGGTACACGCCCAGAGGAGTCAGTTAACCACAAAGGAGGAAGAAGCATTCTTCCACTTGGACGAAACAAGATGATCTGGACAATTAGGAAGAATGGGAGCAGTAAATATATGTATGTATATATATATATCTGGCATTGTAAGGCTTTCAGCTCCTGTTAGTAGATCAATGTAAAATACATAAAAGTACTTTGCTGCACAAGAATAGATACATTTTCAACTCTGTTGCCATCCAAGTGTGCACAGAATATCAGCAAGTTCAAACCAGAGATAAGATAAATTCATAAATAAGATACTAAAATGAATGTGTTGGGGTATGCCCTCTAGCAACCCTAGTCTTGTGGGTATTGGAGGAATAGTAGGGGAATGCAACAGAGAGAGGCCAAGCCACTGAGCTAGCTTTGAACAGCACCTCTTCGTGCCACTGGGGGTACAGTGAATGTTATCTGCTTCAGGGTTTATTCCTGGGTTCTGAAACACGGTTTGCATTAAACCGTGAAGGACGGTTATTCTGCTGATTGCACTTCTGAAAACATGGATGCTCTTCCAATAAGGAAGACTGTCAGGATCTCTTGATTAAGAACGGGCAGTTTCTTCACTGTGCTGAGAGACACATTTTTTCCATTTGCTTCCAGGGAATAAAATACTTGGGCCAATATTAGAGTTGGGATTTCTACAAAGTAGTGCAGGATGATAATCCCTTGGGAGCATCCTCTCTGCAGTGGATCAAACTCCTGTCAGCTTTTAGAGAATGGAATAACAGAACTGACCTTAGGTCTTCTGTCGTGACTGAGGGCTATAGTACTGGCAGTTCTTCCTGCCTCTATTTTGGTCTCTTATTTCATGTGAAATGCAGAGCTTAAAGAAACAGCTAGAATCCATTTCTGGAGAGGAAGGACCTATTAGGCCTTCCTCTCTTCTTCGGGAGGCTTGTGCAGTGCTTGAATAATCTTGCTTTTTTCTTAATCCTAGAGGTGTGCCTAATTCCTCCTGCAGAACCCAGATAGATGCATGGTTTAGGTGAGTATTTAACTGCTGTTTGCTGCAGGTTCTGCAGATGATGTCTGTCAGAGGTGAATAGGGGCAGTGTGAATTATTTTCTGATCTGTGGCTGCAGATTGTCTGTGTACTAAACTAGAATGTGCTTTAGTGAATGTCTGTCTAAAAATTCATGGGTATAATGAAAAGGATTAGAAAGTGAGGGGTTCACTTCAAAACTCAGATTCAGAAGAACCTGTGGCCAGTGGTGAAACAGTACAGTATGTGTATCCCTGGCAAGTCTTGGAGTGCCAGATAAAACCAGGGGGGGAAAAAAAAAGCAGTCAGTTCTGTGGAAATCCCTCCTAGATTTGCCGTGTGCATGACCACATGGCCTCCTGACCATGAAAAAAGGTTATCAGGAGTAGTCAGCATGGATTCACCAAGGGGAAATCATGCTTAACCGATCTGGTAGCCTTCTAGGATGTCACGACTGGCTGGGTAGATGAGGGGAGAGCAGTGGATGTTGTCTACCTTGACTTCAGCAAGGCATCCCCACAGATAAGGGAAGTGTGGGATAGATGAGTGGACAGTGAGGTGGACTGAGAACCAGCTGACTTGCAGCGCTCAGAGGGTTGTGATCATTGTGCAGTCTAGTTGGACTCTTCCTCCTCTGCTCTGCCCTGATGAGGCCACACCTGGAGCCCTGTGCCCAGTTCTGGGCTCTCCAGTTCCAGAGAGACAGGGAACTACTGGAGAGAGTCCAGCGGAGGGCCACAAAGATGATGAGGGGCCTGGAGCACCTCCCACATGAGGAAAGGCTGTGAGACCTGGGGCTGTTTGGCCTGGAGAAGAGGAGACTGAGAGGGAATCTTAGCACTGCTTATCAGTATCTGAAGGGTGGGTGTTAAGAGGATGGGGCCAGGTTCTTTCTGATGGTGCCCAGCAAAAGGACAAGGGGTAACGAGCACAGACTGGAACACATGAAGTCCATCTGAGCATGAAGAAAAACTTTACTTTGAGGGTGACAGAGCACTGGAACTGGCTGCCCAGAGAGGCTGTGGAGTCTCCTTCTCTGGAGATATTCAAAACCCACTTGAACACTTTCCTGTGCAACCTGGTGTAGGGAACCTGCTTTACCAGGAAGGCTGGACTGGATGATCTCCAGAGGTCCCCTCCAACCCCTGTGATTCTGTGACCACCTCTGTCAAGACTCAAGACATGTCACTGGGGATACTGTAGGATAAGTGACTGCAGAAACCTAGGAGCGGATCTCCTTCCTCTCTAGTAAAAACGTATGCACTGATGGAAGAGAACCACAAACACAGGCCTGTCCGTGTGTCAGTTGTCCTGTTACTTGAGAGCACTGTTGCTGTCTATCGTGCAGTACTGAGTGTCATACGCCTGGAGTTTGTACTAAGTATTCTCACTTCAAGTTTGAGTTCAGAAAAACAGAGAAATACAGCACTGGCTCTGTCTGATGAGAGGATGTAGACTGTAAATAGTGTCAGTTAAGCCAAGTGTGCTTTGATTTCAGTTCCAGACTTTCCAACTCAAACAGTTTATATTTGCAGTCTTGCATAGAACAAGATGCTAGACAAGAGCTGACTCTGTTGAGATATACAACAGAATAAGACTCTGACTACATATCTATACGCACAGAAGAAAAAAAAATCCCCAACAGTAGTACTGCACCGGAGTAGGTGCCCGAAGAAGCTGGGGAATCTGCATCCTTGAAGATGTTCAAAGCTCTTCCTGAAAAGCTTCATGAAGAACTTTTCTTCCTAGCTGGTCGGTCAGCTCAGAAGCCAGGACAATAGAAGAGAGTGGTGGTGATTATATTTGTCTGTCTTATTGTGATGTTGAACATAATTACGTTTTGGTGATTCAGTTACTGCAGTGATACTGCCAAAGAAAGCACTTGGTAAATAACCTAAGCACATAACCTGGAGATTTCCATCTCTTGTCTATTGGAGCTGAGTTCTCAGCAAAGCCAATGTATAACTGTTTTTTCTTCTTGAAATCTTCAGTGTTTTATAGGGCTAAACCATTAAAAGACATTTAGATCCTCAGGAGCTGTTATGCTTTTCAGATACTTTGTGATTTTCAGAACGCCCAAGGAATGGAGTAGAACAGAATAGTTTGTTCGAGGGGACCTAAAAAGATCACCAAGTCCAACGTCCTTACCCCTTCAGGGCTAACCAGAAGTTAAAACATGTTACTGAGGGTATTATGCCAATGCCTCTTGAACTCTGACAGGAAGAGCTCATCAACCACCTCTTCTCTAGGAAGCCTGTTCCAGTGTTTAGCCACCCTCATAAAAGAGAAGTTTTTCCTAAGGTCAGGTCAGAAGTTCCTTTGGCACAGCTTTGTGCCATTCCTGCATGTCCTCTCATTGGTTACCACTTCTCTTGCTTTCCTCCAAACTGGATAATCTGTGTGTCTTCACCCTCTCCTTGTAGGACGTGCTTTCCAGTCCTTTTGCTAGCTTTGTTGCTCTCTCCTGGATGCTTTCAAGTATTTTAATATCCTTTTCAGATTGTGGAGCTCAAAACTGCATACAGTACTCAGGGTGAGGCCACACTAGCACTAGATACAGCAGGAGAATCACCCCATTGGACTGGCTGGCTTTGCCATGTTTAACACACCCCAAAATGCAGTTTGTTCTCTTAGCTGCCAGGACACACTGCTGACTCATGTTAAGCCTTCCACTGCCCAGCACCCCTGGATCGCTTTCTTTGAAGAGCTGGAGATCATTATGCTAGCCAAGTATACGCCCAAAAATGATTTAGAATCCTTTATGGACAGGCTAGTGTACAAAAGATTAATGGGTGTCAAGTTCTATGTGGTTGGGACAGAGAGAAAAAGATAAGGAAGATTTAAGAACATTTTTTGAAGTATCCTTTGTGGGCAGGTTGTATTCACATATTGGATTTGGAGGAGTAGGGAGGACAGTGGATTCTCTAGTAGGGACAGGTAATTTGCCTGAAAGCAGCTCTGGATGAAATAATAAGCTGGGAAGGCCATGGAAAGGGGCTTGTATGGACAGGAGAAGAGGGTGATTTAAAAGTTGGAGTAGTTTGAGGTTTCTGTTTAAGTAGTTTGGTGTAGGGAAGAGCAGCAGGAGAACTGAAGAATGAAAGATGAGTGTCCTTGCGTGCAGCCAAATTCTGCACATGTCAGCTGCTGGGGGAAGGGCAAGGCAGTAGTTAGTAACGTAGGGCATGGAACTCTTTAATTCAGGCAGGCTAGAGCTTCTGTCCTACTCTCCTGTAAGTGCTTCTGTGATGTTTTCCTCTAGACTTCGTTGTGATGTAAGCATTTTTGTTGGGCTGTAGAAGAGGCAGAATCCAGCTGTGTCAGATTTATCTTTTACCTGCTAAATCAAAGCCAGCCTTTTGGTTTAGCCACAGTTTATTTGGGGGAAAAATAGCTTTTCAATCTAGCCCACGCAAAGGCCATATGATGCATGATAAAGAGTCCTGCACCATTGCTGGGACACAGGACCTAGCAGAGTAAGTTGGACGGGTGTTGAAAGAGGATGTGCCAGGTAGGGAGGGAAGGAGAACAATAGGTTTCTTTGGGCCAGAAATTATTTTTGAGGCTTCTTGGTAGTAGGCTTTTTTAGTTCTGTTTTGAGGTAGCAATCTGATTTGCTATATTTGATATATTACCTAATAATTTCATCACTTGGACTGGATTCCGATAGCCAGAGCAAACTTACGTGCTGTTTCCTGCTTTGTCATTCATGAGCTGTGTCACTGAGACAGTCTGAGTAGTGGGCTGTTTTCAAACGTTCTCTAAAGGAATGCAATCCCATTGATGGAAATGAAAGCTTTTTTCAGTTTTTGATTTCTATTTCTGCATTTATTTGCTTCCAAAGGGAATGTTTGTAAGTCTACATCTCTTAGGATTTGGCTGGCCCGAAAAAGGACGTTTAGGTGTTACAATATAGATTGACTGGGAGGCGGATGCTGAGTATTTACATCCCCACATAGAGCAATCTCACAGGCAGTCTTGTTTCAGTTGGCTCAAGCAATAGCCTTCAGCCCCTTCCCTGGAGGACACTGCAATATGCTTGGAGAGTTCTTTCTGTGAGGAAGGGTTTTCTGATCATTCAGCCTGAAATTTTCTCCTTTTCAGTTTCATCATGAGATGTTTTTCTTCTGTGGTGTCTACATGCTTCCTAGACTAAGATGTAGTACGTGTACTACCCCACCCTGTTATATAATCTTCATTTTTCCTTGGTCATGTTTAACTGATTTCCTGTTTCCTCCTAAATCATTTCCTCAACTCAAAGTTTATTTCCCTTCCTGAGGTCTCTTTAGTTTCCTTACACTTTTCTGATGCTTAGGATGCTTCTGGTCTGGTATTTTGAGTTCTCGTAAGAGAGAATTATCCCATGTAGTACAGTAATTTTTGCCCCTCTTTAGCAAAGCAAATAAAATTCCACTCCGTTGCCTGTTCTCATACTTTTCAGGCTGCTTCTTCTCAACTGCTCCAAAATTGCTCAATTTCTCCTTTGCTGGGTTTTCAGATAATTGCAGTGAGGCTGCCCCTTTTAATCACAACTCTCCCCTCCCCCATTTCAGCCGAGTTACTGAGCCATTTCTTCTCTATATTGCCTGAGACCTTTTTTTTTTTTTTTTTTTTTTTCCTCCCCCTCTCCTTAGCCACGCTTCAGTGTTTCCCTGGAGTGTTTTCAGTGCTCTGCACAAAGAGCACCTAAAGAAACAAAACATACTGTTCTTCGCATGTAACCTACATACTCCATAATGCTTCTCTGGATCAAGAATTGGGCAGACAGGGCCAGAAAAACCTTCCTTAGCAAAATTACTGTACTGGATTGATTTAGTGCAGTGGTGGATTAGGCTCCATGCTCTCCCAGTCTGTGAGAGCAGCCTTGATGTCAGGTTCTTAATAGCAGTGTAGTCGTATGGTTTTTTGTTTACTTTTTTTTTTTTTTTCTTAGACAATAAATTTGGAATTGTACTTTTTTTTT
>VXAV01006682.1:141482-173315 GCA_013399715.1 Alectura lathami | reverse complement strand
TTTTTTTTTTTTTTTTTAAAGTGGTCTCTAAAGATTTATACTGTCCTACAAGACAGTATCTAGTAGGCTGGGATTAGCAATTTTTTCCCCTGCCATCTGAACAATTTGTCTCATGTAATAGACATAGAGAGAACGCTTTGCATTAACAAGAAGAGACAGTCTGTGGGAGCCAGCAGAGGAGCAGACAAAGGGAGAGAGCCGTGATGAGAAGAGAGAGAAGAGTCAGGAAGGGGAGAAGAAAGGCTAAGGGAAGAGGAGAAGGAAGAACAGATGATAGGGAGGATGATGAGAACAGGATATAAGATGGCAGTTTTGCAAGCAGGATAGAGAAGGGCAGAGGTATTTTAAACAAACCTTCTATTTATTTCAAGAAATATCCTTGCAGCTACATGTGTTCACTGAACTGCACTGCATTGTAATGAATGTTCATCTCTCTCATACATGAAAGCTTCTGAAAAAGGAGAGGATAGAGGAGGGGAATCAAAGGAAGACAGGGAAAGAAAGACCTGGAGGGACAGAAAGGAGAGCAGTGGGAGAGCTAAGAAAAAGCAAGTGAAGAATGGAAAGGGAAAAAAAAACACTTTTTTTTTTTTTTTGCTTATAGTGAAGAAGAGAGGTTGCTAAAGTATCCCTTCTCTTAACAGGAGAGGAGCAGAATGGGGGGAAGTTCAGAGAGGAAAAAATTGATATAACATTATAATACAAATTCTTAAATATCTGAAACCATTCATCACTGATTTTTAAATGATTTTACAAAGTACTGTAAGTGTTATTATACACTTGTGTAGCTGATAGAGGAACTGAGATATGGAAGGCAGGAGAACTGTCCTTCCTCCCAGATATGAAGCAACTCAGTGATACCTGTAGGAACATTTTCGGAATTCAGCGATCTCTCCTGTAAGCTTTTAATCACGAAAGACTTCAGAAAATGCGGTGTGATACAACTGCACAGACAGTAAAATTATTCNAATTATAGCAATTTAATTTCTAAAATTATTCCTATGGGATGAAGAAGTACAGCTGCCCAGGAGCTGAAGTACAACCCTCAGTTCAGTCAGGGCATACAGGACCTTGTGCTGTGGCAGCATTATGTGGTCCTAGGATCACACTCCAAAGCTAATTTGCATCACAGACGTAATTATTTTTGTTGTGTTCAAAAGGCAAAGAAGAATTTTGCTTTAGGGGAGTGAAAGGTAAGTGATTACCATGGGAAAAGTTTCAGTTTACTGCTGTTATCCATGAGAAAGAAACAAGGGCCATGGCCATTTTGTTATTTCATAATTATGTATAGTAGAAACTTGAAACTTCATATTAGAGATTTAAGTTGATAAATAATATTCACTGTGGTCTTTAAGAAACCTTACAAAAAAAAAAAAAATAGTTAGATTGTATCTAGAATATGTCTCAACCTTAGCAGAAAAGGATTGACTGAGTGGGTAAAACCAATTGGTAATTTTTTTTACAAGATTTTCTCAGAAATTTTTATCTCAAAGTAAACTTTGACATTTTCTATCAGCGGAAAAACAATATTGCTAAAAACTTGATTCAGGTAGTTATGGAATTAAAGGAGAAGCTGGAGAGTGGCATAGATAAATAGCCAAAATATCCACACTACCCTTCCATACATTCTAAAGAAAGCAAAAACTTGTTATGCAGAATGCTTTTCACGTATAATGAATGCAGTACCCTTTTGCAGGACCTGTTGGAACTTTAAACTCCTCAGAACTAAAAAAGTTCCTGTAGGCACTTTAAAATAGTCTTGTTTGTTGTTGTCAGTGGTGGTTCTTTATGCATTTTGTAAAAAGTCATTAGGCTGAATTCATTTGATACAGTTGTAGAATTGAGTATGTCCATCCAAAATTTTCCAGACATGATTTTTAGGGTGGAGAATAAATTGAATGGGAAGTGCGAGGTAAAACTGCTTTGGAAACAGAAGACATTTGTAAACTTATTATTTCAATGTTATAAAATGAAACAAGATTGCATGATGGGTCTCATTAAGATTGCATTACCCAATCTCTGTGGCACCTCAAGAGTTTCTGAGATTTTACTTCTGGGAGCATTGTTTTTTAGCTATATGCCAGATGAGAAAAGAGATTTTTTTTTTCTTGTTTTTGAAAAATCCTTATATAAAAATGCTTAGACAATTTATTTTTCTGAGTAACCATATATGCTTGCTATTACTGTTTACAGTTTGCCATTTAAGATTTTTGGTAAATTAACCTTCCTAATCATAGAAGGTAGGGAAGCATAGAACTTAAGAATGCCTGATGGGCTACAGTCAAAATATTGGATAGCAAGTCATAACTTGTTAATTAAATAGCTCTTATTAATGCACACAGTTGAATTTTCTGTGGAATATTGGTTTTGTTTTGAATGAATTACAAATGTTTACAACTGTAAACACAAGCCGAGTTTGTCTCGCAGTGCTCATTAAATATGTGCTAAAGGAGTGATGTGTTCTGCATGTGAGTGACCATGCTTATTTTACAACAAATGGTCCAGACTGGCAAAAGGCTGGGCAGTCTTTCTAAATGTCTTCTGGAAGTTCAAGATACGGAGAGGATAATTTTGCTGCTTTGGTAGCAACTTTTTGCATCAATGTGCCTCCTTAGCAAAAGGGAATATGGACACAAAAGATTGTGAGGTCAGGCATTCTTACTTAACTCTTACCTTACCTTTTCTATTAACTGGCTGACATCTTGGGTTATTTAAAATAGCTTAGTGATTGCTCAAATTTGTGGAGTAAAACTATTTTTTTTTTCTTCAAAGCTAAACGTCAAAGGTAATGCTTGGGAGAGATGGGATCGACCTCTCTAAGTGAGGCAAAGATATTTTTGCCAGTTGGATAGCTAACCTCATAGGGAGGGCTTTATCCTAGGAACAATATGGGAGGGCGAGTAACCAGCAGTCCTGTGAGGCAGTGACTGACGTGGAACAAAGGGCATGGGGTAATGTGACAGGGAGGGCATCACAAAGGGTTGGGATTAAAGGGAAGACAGGCATATCTGATGTTATAGTGGGTGTCTGCTGCAAGCCACCTGACCAAGAAGAACAAGTGAGGCTGCTCCTATCTGTGTGTTGAGGCCTCATTTACATTTACAGGCTCTGATCCTCATGGGGGACTCTAACCACCCTGATATCGGTTGGAGGGACAACACAGCAGGACAAGCGATCTGGGAGGTTCCAGGAGTGCATTGATGGTAAATTCTTCCTGGAAGTGACAGAGGAATCAACAAGGAGAAGTGTTATGTTCACATTCACCAACAAAGAAGAGCTTGTTGGAAATGTGAAGGTCAAAGGCAACTTTGTCTGCAGTGGTTGTGAGATGGTGGAGTTCAGGATCCTGAGGGCACGCAGAAGGGTGAAAAACAAGCTCACAGTCCTGGACCTTAGGATAGCAGTTTTAGTCTCTTCAAGGATCTGCTTGGAAGAGTCCTGTTGGATAAGGACCTGGAGGGAAGAGAGACCCAAGCAAGGTGGTTAATATTCAAGGATCACATCCTCCAAGCTCAAAAGGAGTTCATCTCAGTGAATAGAAATGTAGGCAAAAACACCAAGACACTTGCACGGATTAACAAGGAGCTCCTGGCCAAACTCAAAAACAAGAAGAAAGCCTACAAAGAGTGGAAGGAATGACAAGTAACCTTGGAGGAATACAGAGGCATTTTCCAAGGGATGAAGTTAAGAAAGCTAAAGCCCTGATGGAACTGGGTCTGGCCAGGGGTGTCAAAGACAACAAGAAAGACTTCTGTAAGTACATTGGTATCAGAATGAAGACTAAGCAAGATGTGGGTCCTTTGCTGACTGAAATGAGGGACATAGTAATGCAGGACATGGAGGAAGTTGAGGTACTGAATACATTCTTTGCCTCAGTCTTTACCAGCAATGTGATGGTGCAAATGTGATGGGAACGATTTCCAGACACATGAAGGAGAAGAAAATAGTCAGAAGTAGTCACCATGGCTTCACCAAGGGGAAGTCACACTTGACCAACAAGGTGAGCTTCTACAATGAAAGAACTGGCCTGGTAGATGATGAGAGAGTCATGGATATCATCTTCATGGACTTCAGTAAGGTTTTTGACACTGTCTCCTATATGATTCTCATGGAAAAGCTGTGAATGTATCGGCTGGATGGACAGACGAAATGCTAATTGAAAACTAATCGAACAGTCAGGTCCAGAAGTGATCAGTGGCACAAAGTCTAGCTGGAGGCCAGTAACTAGTGGTGTACCCCAGGGATCCCTTCTGGGTCCAGCTCTTTTCAACATCTTCGTTAACTGTCTTAATGATGGAGCACAGTGTACTTTCAGCAAGTTTGCAGATGACACAAAACTGGGAGGAACAATCCCAGCTACCTGTTTATGTTGGCACCTGACTACCTGGAAAAAAAACAACTTTGCTGAAAATGCACTGGGGTTCCTGGTGGTCGGCAAGTTGAGCCAACAATGTGCCCTTGCTGCTATGAATGGGCTGCATTAAGGAAAGGATTGCCAGCAGGTCGAGGAAGGAGATCCTGCCTCTCTTCTCAGCAATGGTGAGGCCACACCTGGAGTGCTGTGAGCAGTTCTGGGCTCTCTAGCACAAGAGAGAGATGAAGCTTGTGGAGAGAGTCCAACAGAGGGCCATGGAGGTGATTAAGGGACTGGAACATCTATGAGAAAAGGCTGAGAGAGTTGGGAGTTTTTAGCCTAGAGAAGAGAAGGCTCAGGGGGATCTTACAGATGTATGTGAGTACCTGAAGGGAGCATGTGAAGAGGACAGGCTTTTTTCAGTGGTGCCCAGTGACAAGGCAGAAGGCAGTGAGCACAAACTGGAACATAGTAGGTTCTGTTTGAGCATCAGTAAACATCTCTTTACTCTGCAAGTGACTGATCAAACTAACATGTTACCCAGCCAGGTTGTGAAGTCTCCTTCCTTGGAAATATACAAAGGTTGTCTGGACATAGTCTTGTGCAACCTGCTTTAGGTGTCCCTGCTTGAGCAGATGGTTGGGCCAGATGGCTCACAGATGTCCCTTTCAACCTAAACCATTCTGTGATTCTGTGAAATTGTGTTGACTTTTGTTTTATTATATACAAAGGAAGGTTGTAATGGGTGTTAGTTTACTTTAAGGAAAAAAAAAGGTAACATTACCTTTTTAATTCCATTGCTCATGATTCGTGTGAGTTATTAAAATCCTAGCAAGAATTTTTCTGCTTTGTTCTTCCCAGTTCTTTCATGACACTATTCTGCATGCTAAAATCTTTGCCGTATGTTTGGAGAGCCCAGGACAGAGGACTCTCCTATTGTAGACAACAGAAGGTGGATGGTACTGGGCTGGATGTATGGCTTGTTTGGAAGGGGAGAAGTTCAGGGGTTAACCCAGTGGTCAGTCTCAGAAGCTTCACTGGATTTGTTTTCTCCCATAACAGATTACTCACTAGGCTTTGTGCTAGGACATCCCCATTCCCAGGTATGTACTGTAGGTTTATGCTGAAACAGCTCAAAAGCTTCAGGGTAGCTCTTGCTGCAGGACAGCAGAGGCTATTCATGCTGTGACTAACACTGTTTATATTCAAAGCTAGTTAAAGCTTCAAAGAAAAGGAACAGCGTTCTTGTAAAACACAGTATCCGGGACTTCCATTACATGCTTCAGTAAAACCACAGAAGACTTAAGCTGACTTGTTAATGTTTCTAAAACAAAAAATAAGCAGGAAAACATACATAAACTCACATCATACTGTTATCAAAAGTAGCCAGATTGATGGCAGTGGAATTATGAGTTGGATATGTTCTAGACTCAGTAGTGGGAGTTTGCAGAATGATGTTCTTGACATCAGCAGAGGATTTTTTTAAAAACAAACAAACCAGCAACAAACCCTAATGCAACACTTAAATCCTGGCAGTTTCCCAGGAGCTTTAACAGAAGACTAGGGAAGGTAAAGAGAAAAACAGATGGTCATTCATAAAGTTTAAAATCTGTGCTACCTTGCAAACAGCTGTGTAATTCCCAGCCTGGACTATTTGGCTGTCGTTTCTGTCTTTCACAGATAGCACGTAACTCCTGACTGGGGTGTGAGAATTCCTCTGTGCTGATGACATTTTGATAGTCGACATTTTCCTCTGACATAACAAGTGGTTTAAAATTATTTTACTGCATGGAACACACTAAATGCATAACCCATTAGCTCCAAATTGCTTTTTTATTGATTGCATTTGAGTACAGATGTGATACAGGAACGTTCATTGCAGGAATGACTTCACAATATAGATTTATGTAAGGAAAAAAAAAGTGAAACTCATTTGTCTCATATGGGTTGGTTTTCTATATATTCTCATATATAAGGAGGCATATTTTTTCACTGTAGCTTGTTTTGTCATGTTAAGTCATAGCTGAACTATAAACACTTTTTTTGTTATAAAAATAACAGCAATCTTTGTATGGAGTGATTATGAAAAAGTGGGAATTTTACTGTTTTTTATTTGGCTTTTTAAAAATATTTCATCAGCTTGTTATCGAAAAATAAAATACTTGTTCCAGTTGAATATGTCACTAACAGTTGACACCGTATCTACGTCAGTACTCTTGCTATTTAGTTTTGGGAGAAGTTCTAGTGTATTTAAGACTTGCCAAAAGTTTCACTGTATTCTCTCTCCAAGCGATATCTAAACGTATTTGTTTACACACTCAAAGGAACATAGAGGAACAATGACAGGCAGGAGAACAGAGGGAGAAACATCCTAACCCAGCTCCTGTCAGGGCTATCTCGGGAGAGTGATCAGCCCAGTGCGTGGAAATGAAACCCATTAAGATAAGTCAATGGGAAGTGCTCCCTGGAACACCTTTCAAATTTTGGGGGGTTCCTGCCAACGGGGATATGGAACTTACTGCGGTGTGTAGGGAGGAATATTTGAGGCTTCTGTAAAACTTAGTGGACTCTTTAGGGGAGGTGGAGAAAGGGAGGAGTCAGAGTGATTTGGGGGAAGATCAAATATGGGGAGAATAGAGGGATAAGTTGGTTGTAAATAGGCTGCTGACCCGTATGCCTGTCAGGCCTTGATCTGCTCCTGATCACTACAGTCTGTCCTATCCTCAAATTCAAATTTAGACAGTTTCATGCGTGAAGGAACCTCATTTTGTTTGTGTACGTGTGTGTGAATGTTTAATTGCTAGCAACTGAAGTTGTGCCACACGGGTCCTAGGGGCCCATGTTTCGGTGCCACAAGCAACAGGGGAGACAGGTGTGCATGGAAATCGGGTGCCGAGAACTGCAGCGAGAACACAGGCCATAGAATCTGTGCATCTGTGATGCCAGAAGTTGGAGTAAGTGAGCTTCTGTGAGTGAGTTAGTGATCACTAGTAAATACGAAGCCAGACTAGATGGAGAGTAGGATAAGTGGGCTGGGAGGGAAGGTGTAGACTGGAGGGACTGCAGGTTGCCTTCTGGAGTGGTCAGGAGGTCTGGGAGTTGAATGAGACATCTTGTGTGTGTGTGTGTGTCTGTCTGTCTGTGAGTGAGACAACTGGAGGAGCCATCTCCTGAGGTGATCAGGAGGTCCAGACCAACTACTGTGGAAACCCTAAGGTCTGGGGGTTGTTTGAGAGTCCTGTCTGTACGTTGTGCATCTCTGTGCAACTGGAGACAAGGGGATCCAAAGGCCAGCTGCTGGGTAGGCTGTGAGTCTGAGGCCAGCTACTGGAGGGATCCATGCTGTATGTGCCTGTGCATTTATTTTGTGCATGTGTGTGTGTTTGTGTCAGAGTGAGAGTGTCTGAATACCAGCAACTAGAGTGGGACTGCAAGCTTTGGGTGCTCGTATGTCCAGGTGCCAGCAAATGGATAGACCGCAGACCCAGAGGTCAGTTACTGGACAGTCAGTGTTTAAGGACAGTTATTTCAGGGATCCATATTGTATATAAATGCATGTATATATTTCCCACTAACAGACCTTCATCCTGACCAACCAGAATGGGCAGCAGGATGAGGCCATTGGTGGTGCTGTCATGACTGGTGAGTGTTTCTGTCCGTGTTGACCTTCGTGGCTGGACATGTATCTGTGCAGTGCCTACACGTGTTTGTGTGTGTGTGCCTATTGAAAATACACACTCGGCCTCACTATTGGTAGGACCTGGGGAACACTCAACTTTGCCGTTGATTGAGCCTGGATCAGCCTTGCTTCTGCCAGGTTACTGGATCTAGCAACTCCTAACAGTGTTTTTGTACAAGCCCAGAAAATGGTTTCTCTTTCCAGCACTCTCAGTGAACACTCACAGTCTTCCCCTTTGTTCTTTTCTAAGGCATGGTCTGGCAAGGCAGAGTAATCTTGGTCATATTTCCATTCTTTTCAAAATGTCTGTGAAGCCAGAGGGCTTTCCTGCTTTGGGCATTCAGCTGCACAGCGAAGCAAATTTTCTGAAGGTTATCATTACCCCAGTACCCTTTGCTTTATCTACCAATGTACTTGGAAATATACAGAATTCAGCTGGATGAGGGCTAGGGCAACCTACTGTAATTTAGCCTGGCCTTGAGAGGGGCATTGGGCGAGATGATCTCTATACCTCCGTTCCAGCTTATTTCATTTTGTGACTCTATGGTTTGGTCATTCTTAGCACCAGTTTCTAAACCCAGAGGGAAAGAGATTGTTTCTCTGTCTTCTCAGGATCAGATTTCTTCTCTGGCTATGGTTTGCCAGAGGTTGCATAATTCCCCTTTGCACCTCTCCACTGTTCAGACACTGAGGACAAGTCTTCTTCTTCTCTGCCTTCAAGGATGTTGTCCCAGGGTTGATCATCCTTGAGTGAATTGTCATCTTCTTGCACCAGGGAAATATTTTGCCTATAACACAGGAAATGTATTTCAGCGTCTTGCTGAAAGCATAGAATAACCAAGAAGATTATTAACATGCCTATTGTGAACAGCTTGATCTGTAATGGTGTCTTCTAACCTCTGCCCAGCTGAGCTTAATATTGATATTATAATACAGTGCAGCTGAAGAGATTGGTTTATGGCTGAAGTATAGGATGGTGCCAGCACTAGTCTTTGGGACTTTTTTACCCTTTCTGGCCTGGAGGAGCAGAAAACACCAAATTGAGTGTGTAGTTAATTCAGAACTTGTTTTAAGAAGAGTACAGTGAAACCATTTGATTCTGCTCTAAAAGATCATATTTTTCTTAGTTTAGGGAAATCTAGGAGAATCTCTCATCGGCTATTTTCATTATCTTCGAACTAAAATAACAGTCTTAAGAAACTGGAGTCACATACCTGAAAAAAGTAAGATTAAAGCAGGAGTCAAGGTAGAATTTTGATTATTTATTGTGTTTTAAAGCCTCCAGATTGCTCAGATATCCTGAGTTTTAATCTAGAGTGGAATAGTGTTCCGCTGGTACTCTGTGGTCACCTGATTGTGTTGTCTCTAGCAGAATCGTAGACTGTCCTGGTCCTGGGTCTAATTTGATCTCACAAGACCCTTGCTTTTGAACAAGATAAAAATGGTGCAAACCATTTTTCTTCCAGGCTGATAAATTCAAGTGAACACATCATTGCTGTCTGCACTGAAGAGCAGCAGAATTCTGATCTGGCCCAGTACACTGAGAATATGGACTGATCCATCAGTACTAACACATTGACAGAGTGAAGGTTTACAGCTGTACGCTGGCATGTAGTCATCTATCCTGTTAAATTATTAGCAAAGTCTCGTGATGGGTTTAGCCTATGCCACCTATCCTTCTCCTAAACCTAATGGCTAGGGGTCAGACTGGATACAAACAGAGAGTTCTGTGAGTTCAGAGTTTTTAGCCATGAGAACATGAACTGTGCTGTGCCAGTTGTCCTTGGAATTAAACAGATTGCTAGATTTATGAGTGTATATACAGCTGGTGGTGCTGGGGAGTTGATTCCAGGCAAACCAGCCAATGGGAGAGGGAGAAGAAGAGGAAAAACAGGGGGACTTCTGACTGTGTGTTTCCAAATGAGACATGGACCTGTTGGACTGTGTCCAGAGGAGTACCACAAAAATGATCCAAGGGATGGAACACCTCCCACGTGAGGACAGGCTGAGAGAGTTGGGGCTGTTCAGCCTGGAGAAGAGCAGGCTCCAGGGAGACCTGATAGCGGCCTTTCAGTATCTAAAGCGGGCTACAAGAAAGAAGGGGACAGACTCTTTAGCAGGACCTGTTGTGATAGGACATGGGGAAATGTTTTTAAACTGGAAGAGAGGAGATTTAGGCTGGACATAAGGAAAAAAGTTTTTTACACTAAGGGTGGTGAAGCACTGGCACAGGTTGCCCAGAGAGGTGGTGGATGCCCCGTCCCTGGAGACCTTCAAGGTCAGGCTGGACAGGGCTGTGAGCAACCTGACCCAGCTGTAGGTGTCCCTGTGCTCTGCAGGGCAGTTGGACTGGATGGCCTTTGAAGGTCCCTTCCAACTCGGATGATTCGGATTTATGCACACAACATTCTTGTGTACTTTTCTTATTTTTAATGCTTCCTAACAAAATATTTACTGTGAGATGGACAGTTCTGTGCTTCAGGTAGCCTATGTCTGTTTGTTTGTGAAATATTCATGAACTTGATAAAGCATACTTTGCTTACTGGTGAGAACCCATCTGGAAAATACGCTTCCTCCCAGTTATGACAAAGCCCAGACTACTGAGCATGTCTTTTCAGTCTTCTTTCTTCTCCTGACTTTTCTCACTTGACATCTGTCTTTCCCTGCCCTGATCCTCTTTTATCTCTTTTCTTTTCTCCTAGCATTTCCGTGGGATAGTTGCATTACATTTTGTCAAAGGGGATGGATGTAGACCTGATTAGAAAAAAAAAAGTTTATTCTTTGTTGAAAAATGACCTCATATATTATGGCAGCATATCAAAGCCGTGCTTGGGAATCCAGTGGCAAAGTACTGATGTGACAGAGTGCAACCCCTCAAACAGACTGTGCAACTCAAGCAGTAATGTTCATGGGGGAATGCAAAGCCCCTCTGTCAGGACAGCATGGGCAGGGACTGTGCCTCAAGAAGGCATAGGTATTTTGCAGATATTTTGCTGCTCAGAAGAGCCATACGAGCTTGAGTACCAAGCTGCACAGCATTTCGTGGGTCTAGTCAGGTAATTTTAGTGAAGTCTGGCTTAGCAGTAAGCAGTAGGTCTTTCCATTTCTGGAAAGCTGGCTGGGATACTTTACACTACTGTTGAAGCTGAGGACTGCAGTTGCTCCTCAGCCTCTCCAGCCTAAGAAATATCTCATGTGGGAGTGTAGGGAACATGAGTTTTGGGACATGCTGAAACCTGAGGTCTGGATAAACATGGTCTCTTGATCATGTTTTTCTTAGGATGGGTCTACTCTATCTTTTCTGCTGCTTTCTCCCACTTCGAAGGAAGGCCATTCCACTGGCTAAGTGGGAGACTCAGAGTACACATAACCCAGCAGCCAGGACTGTTCCGTGATCATCTGCGCTGGCCAAGGTCACTTGTCCTACATAACCCTCAAGGCAGAATGGCAGGCACTCATCTGAGAACAAAGAGCACAGCTCCGGCTGGGGAGTCTGCACCGTCTACCCCAGTACTAGCCAATGCCACCACCCAGATCAAGCTGCTGAAAGGAGAATCTGCAGTGCAGACCTCAGACTGTGCCTGGACATTTCTCTTGGAACAGGGACAGGAGGCAGAATTAACTGCAAAAATTTTATCCAGGTGAAGGACATCCTGCAGTAGCTGGCTGAGCTGCAGGAGGTGGCAAGAAGGCTGCATAATGTCAGGAAGTCTGAGAAGGTGTTAGATAGCTGGTTCCAAGTGCAGTCTGCAGTGGACCCACACCCCGTGGCCAAACAACAAAAACCTCCCTCACTGGCACACACAGTAGGGAGAGGGGCCAATAACAAGAAGGGAAACTTGCAGCAGCGTCTAGCAGGAGGAAGAGACTTCCCCTGAAGCCTGAGGTGCCATTGCAGAACTGCTTCGCTGCTCTACAGAGTGACAAGGAGGGACCCAGCACGTCAGGAGAGGTGCTGGAGCTGACTAAGCCAGCCCAGTCTGCTCCCAGGTTAACAACCAGTGCAACTAAGAAAGGCAACAGGTGATATTAGCAGGCAACACTTCTGGGAGGTGTGGAGGTTACCCATTTGCCAGCTTGAGGCACTCTCTAGAGAAGTGTGCTGCTTACAGAGAGCTCTTATCAGGGATGTCATCAAGCAACTTCATACAGCCCACTGACTATTATCCACTGCTGTTGTTTCACATAGGCCTCGGTGGTACAGCCAGGAGCAGTATGAAGGGTATCAAAAACGGTTATAGAGACACAGGGGCCACAGTTAAGGGACTCTGGAGTGCAGATAGTTTTTTCATCAATATTCCTAGTCAAAGAGAAGGAATTTGAAAAGGGTCAGTTGAATCTGGTGAATCAACAAATGGTTACAGGACTGGTACCACAAGCAGGGGTTCAGCTACTTAAACCATGAGACTTGCTTTGAGAAACATGGTCTACTGGCCCATGTGGGTCCTCTCCAAAAGGAAGTGGGAGACCAGGTTACTTGGGATATGGAGAAGGCTTTTTTGGCTCAGTCTTCACCGGGAAGTGCTCTAGCCATACTGCCCAAGTCACAGAAGGCAAAGGCAGGGACTGGGAGAATGAAGAACCACCCACCGTAGGAGATCAGGTCCAAGACCATCTAAGGAACCTGGAGGTTCACAAGTCCATGGGACCTGAAGAGATGCATCCAAGGGTCCTGAGAGACCTGGCAGATAAAGTTGCTAAGCCACTATCCACTGTATTGGAAGAGTCGTGGCAGGCCACTGAAGTTCACAGTGACTGGAAAAAAGGAACTATAACCTCCATTTTAAAAAAGGGAAAAAAAAGAAGATCTGAGGAAATACAGGCCAGTCAGTCTCACTTAGGGGCCCAGTAAGGTCATGGAGCAGATCCTCCTGGAAATGACGCATGGAAAACAACAAAGTGATTGGTAACAGCCAACATGGCTTCAATAAGGGTACCTGTCAAATTTGGTGGCATTCTACAACAGGGTTACAGCATTGATGGGTGAGGGTTGAGCAACTGACAGCATCTACCTGGACCTGTGCAAAGCGTTTGACACTGTCCTGCCTGATATCTTTGTCTCTAAATTGGAGAGACATAGATTTGGCAGATGGACCACTTGATGGATAAGGAATTGCCTGGATGGTTGCAGCCAAAGAGTTCTGATCAACAGCTTGATGTCCTAGTGGAGACGTGTGACAAGTGGTGTTCCTCAGGGACTGGTATTGGAACCAGCACTGTTTGACATCTCTGGACAGTGGGTTTGAGCACACCCTCAGCAAGTTTACAGATGACACCAGGCTGCATGGTGCAGTTGACATGCTGGAGGAGTGGATGCCATCCAGAGGGACCTGGACAGCCTGGAGAGGTGGGCCCATGCCAACCTCATGAAGTTGAACAAGGCCAAGTGCAAGGTTCTGCACCTGGGTCGGGGCAATCCCAAGCACAAACACAGGCTGGATGGAGAATGGCTGGAGAGCAGCTCTGAGGAGAAGGATTTGGGGGTATTGGTTGATGAGAAGCTAAATAAGAGCTGTCAATTTGCACTTGCAGCCAAGAAAGCCAGCCTGAGCTGCATCAAAGGAAGTATGACTAGCAGGTGAAGGGAGGTGGTGTTTCTCCCTCTCTGCTCTGTTCTCATGAGACACTGTCTGCAGTACTGTGTTCAGCTCTGGGGCCTCCAACATGAGAAGGACATGAACCTGTTTGAGGGAATCCCGAGGAAGTTCACTAAAATAATCAGAGGGCTGGAGCACTTCTCTTATGAAGACAGGCTGAGACAGTTGGGGTTGTTTCGCCTGGAGAAGAGGAAGCTCTGGGGAGACCTTATAGCAGCCTTCCAGTACTTAAAGGGGGGCTACAAGAAAGGCAGGGGAAAACTGTTTATCAGGGAGTATAGTGGTAGAACTGTAGTAATGGCTTTAAACTAAAAGAGGGTGAATTTAGATTAGATATTGGAAAGAAATTCTTCACTATGAGGTTTGTGAGGCACTGGAACAGGTTGCTCAGAGAAGTTGTGGTGGACTTTAAGGTCTCTTCCAACCCAAACCATTCTATGATTCTGTGATTAATTACTGATAGTGAAACTGGCAATCCATAATTTGGAAATAGAAGTCTGCCTAAAAGATGGGATTATCATGTCCTTAAACAACCTTTGTAGGGGAATAAATGAATACTGTGTGGAAATAAACTGGATGTTGCTGCTGGTTTTGTTTTCCAATGTTTTTTGTTCTTTCTTTCTCCTTTTTTTTTAACACACACAAAAAAAAATAAAAGGCAGGAAATTAAAAATTAGAAGAGAACAAAAAGAGAGTGACTTTCCAGAATTTAAGGGAAAAAAAATAACCACCAGTTGACTTGTACAGTATATGACAACGTATGTCAATATGTATTTGATTGAATCTTTTTTTCTTCTTCTATGTCCCCATTATAAATGTACACACACAAAAAAAGCACACATTCTTTCGTAACTGTACTTTCCAGGGTATTTTCAGGCCTGATATACACTGCTGGAGAATGCTATGTGTATAGCTTGCACTATTACAATCTGTTCTGTGTTACTTTGTACCTGAACAGAATAACATCTCCAAGAGCAGTGAAGGCTGGTATGGGTCTCCAGTGGCAGATTAACATTCAGTGTGAATGCAGACTAGTTGTGGGAATAAACTATGCCTGTGAAATTGTGTTCTTTAGTCTTGAGCAAACAATGCAAAAGACTATTTAATGTTAAGGTTCTGATGAAGCTGGGCTTGCAGCCCAGTGCTTTACTGCAGAACAAAGTAAATACATTACAGGATCAGTGGAGTCATCATCTTAAACTTCCACAGAAATTTGGTTCCAGGGCTGGAAATGAAGTTGTTTTGCCTTTATGTCCATATTTATATATACAATTAAAATACACAGCCCTGGTCCTAAGGAAGGCATGGCATACATTCATGTAACTGATCTCTCTATTCCACACTTTCCTTTCCAAAAGGAGGCTGTCCTCACCTGTACTGCTCCTTATCGTAAATGTTCAGTGCTGTAAGTGTGCTTATGCTTTGCCTGAGAGAGATTTTGACTGGTTAGAATATTCCAAAACAACTTACTAACCATGGCGTAAGCAAGATCATATGCCTTGTGCCTTTGTCTTGACCCTGCTTAATATCCTAGTACAGACATAGCCTATCATATTTAATCTCAAAATATAAATGTATATTCTGAGTGTGTAGAAGTTGTCTACAAGAGATGATTTGTTTGGTTTTAGTTGTCAAAGACAAACTTGTGAGGGACAGATAAGATGCTAGCCTGACTTGGAAAAGCACAAAATACTTTTTTATTCAATCTTTTTAAATATAAACAGAAATACTTCTGGATACAACTGGAGAAACCTCAGAGATTGGCTGGACCACTCACCCTCCTGATGGGGTAAGCATTTCCCTTGTCCTCTTCTTGACTTCAACTCAACTGAGAAGGTGTGCGTGCAGCTGATGAAGAAAGGGAGACTGGAATCAAGAAGACTTGTTTTATGGTTTTTGTACATATGAAGCATTTGAATGTAGTTTGTTCAAAACCAGATTACTAAGAGAAGAGGATACTGGGTGTGATACTGCTGCCTTGTTCTTGTTCTCTCCTTCAGAAATACTTATAAGGTCTCTACCCAACCTTCCACACAAACCAACTGTGATGGAGTTGGGTGGGAGGGACTCTTCCTTTAATGTTTTCTCCAGTGAGTGATCTCTTGTTTCTCTGTCTTGTTTGTGTTGTGCATGTATGTAGAAATAAGAGATAGGGAAGTACTGGGGGAAGAAAATGTGACTCTCTGACTTTAAGGTCCTCAATGCCGTGTGAGAGTTTTGCATGAGCAACAGTTCTTTCCTACAGGTTTAACAGCTCTTCTTTACAAGGTCATACTTAGTCCTGTCTAGAGTGCTGTTCTGCACATGACAGCAGCCAGTTCAAATCTTCTCATAAACAGGGCAAGAAGAAAGGAAGGCAAGAAGAAGGCCTGTCCTGTATTTGTGGCACAACTGAACATTGCATATCTCTCTCTCTCTCTCTCTCTCTCTTTTTTTTTTAACACTCTTTCTTCTTTTTCTCTTTATAGTGGGATGAGGTAAGTGTCCTGGATGACAAGAAGCGCCAGATCCGAACCTTTGAAGTCTGTAACGTGGCTGAACCAGGTCAGAATAACTGGTTGCGTACTCACTTCATAGAGCGACGCGGAGCCCACCGAGTCCATGTCCGCCTCCGTTTCTCAGTGAGAGACTGTGCCAGCATGCGCACTGTGGCCTCTTCTTGCAAAGAGACTTTCACACTCTACTACCACCAGTCGAATGTCGACATAGCCTCTCAGGATATGCCAGAGTGGCGTGAAGGCCCCTGGACCAAGGTGGATACTATTGCAGCTGATGAAAGCTTTTCCCAGGTGGACAGCACTGGAAAGGTGGTAAAGATGAATGTTAAAGTACGTAGCTTTGGGCCACTCACAAAGCATGGCTTCTACTTGGCCTTCCAGGACTCAGGAGCCTGTATGTCCCTGGTGGCAGTCCAAGTCTTTTTCTACAAGTGCCCAGCTGTGGTGAAAGGATTTGCCTCTTTCCCTGAAACTTTTGCTGGAGGGGAGAGGACCTCACTGGTGGAGTCACCAGGGGCATGTGTGGCAAATGCTGAAGAGGCAAGTACAACGGGGTCTTCAGGTGTTCGGCTGCACTGCAATGGAGAGGGAGAGTGGATGGTGGCCATTGGGCGATGCACTTGCAAGGCTGGCTACCAACCTGTTGATGATGAACGAGCTTGCCAAGGTGAGATACCTTTTTCCCGACCCCTTAGGCAGCCACCTCTTTGTTCTTTCTCTGTGTTAATATTTGGAGTTTGCCAGAAGTTCACAAAGCTGGGAGATGAAATCACCTCTCAGATGCTGAGTGCTTACTATCAACCTCTCTTCTCCTTCCACTCCTAGTTCCTCAGACTAGTGTTGCAGGGAGCACATGTTGGTGCTAAGAACATGTCTGGAAACTCCATTCAGGCCTTAGTTTAAGCTGCCACCAGAGAAAGCATGTTGGGCTGTATCTGTAGAAGAAGTTGTAATTAGCCAGCTCTCATGTGGTTCTACTTTGTTAGGAATATGCAACAATATTAAAGGAGAGATGCCACGTAGAGCGGAGCTGAGGCCAGATCTAAGACACTGAACCATCTTAGGCCCTTTTGCTGGTGCTGTTGAAATCAGTGGTAAAAAAAAAAAAAAAAAAGAGTGGGGGGGAAATGGCAGCAGCCTGGTCATACAACAGGGAACGTGCAGCAGAGATCTGTGAGCCTGACTTCGTAAGGATCAGTGATAACTGTGTTATCATTAGACCTCTAATGTGCTGTCTGCCCTGAGGCCAATGTTATCTTGGGTGAAATGCTTGTAGGAATAAGTAGAATAAACTGGTTATGACCAAGTAATAGTATTTGGCCAAAATCTTGGAAAACCTGAACACCCAGTCTAGTATCTTGACTGTCTTCCCATCTCAACTTTAAGACAATCCATTAGACCAAACTGCAGCTTATGTTGCTTACATAATGTTATGTGTAATGTCACCCTGGTGCTTCCTCAGTTTTGATATGCATTTACTCAGAATCTCAGCAACATAAAATGTTACTGCACCACAGTTAGTACTCTGAAAAGTTAAACCAAATGTGGAAACCAGTTTCAGCTGGAGACATGAATTTAAAGTTTGATTCTAATTTATTCGAGTAAGAGTTTGTCTAGGACATTGAAAGTACAAATATTCTGGGTGACACCAAGTTCAGATGCAATGGATAGTTAATGGTTGTCAATACATTACCTAAATTCTGGTTTCATGAAGCTATTGGGCTTATCGCAAAATAATGTTCATTGTGTTAAAGTCTTATGAAAAGAATTAAAGTTGGTTAGTACTTTTATTTGTTTGTTCTTTGAGAATAATTGAAATGTGTGCATCTTTTTATCTTTTTTATCCTGAAAGAAGTGTAAGTGCATTCGTACAGTACTGCTCCTGAGACAGAAAACTCAGCCAGTCAAATGACAGTTCTGTATGGCACTAACATTGTTGTGACTAACCCAAAATCTAGGTAAGCTACCAGTCAAAAATTTAGTATCAGATATGAGTCGTAAGCACTCCAAAAAATATGAAAATTAGGCTGGGCAAATAAAAGTGAGGATTTTTTAAAATCTTCTAGATTCTTGAACATTCTGTTTTTTCTAACCATCAGTCATTGATACTCCCCTGAAGCCTCATTACTGCAGGAGCTGGACATAGATGAGAATGGACAAATATTTTAAGTATTACAATAACAAAACCATATCAAACTACAGAACACTACTCCTATTAATTGCTTCCTGAGCTTAGAATAGGCGAAGAAAGACAAGCAACTAGTGAACTTTAAAGTTAGAAGTTGGTTTTTCTTCTCACATTTTTCACAAACTCCTCTGGCTTGATGACAATTCCTGATCTCTTCTGCTGTCCTATCTGAATTAAGGCACATTCAGCCAGTGTAATTTGTCCTCTTGCATGTACGTTATCTTTGCACAGTGTCTTTTCCAGTACTTCTCGTCTTTGTATATTCCCACTTGTTCCTAAGAACTAAAGGACACTGTGATCTGTAGTGTTCTGTATGAAGTAACAAAGCAAAAGCAGTATTCTAAGAGCAGATCTCTACCGTACATCCTGCACAGAGCTCTTTTTATCAAGACTGAAGTGTGAACTAGGGATGGGAAGGAGAAGTAAGTTTCCTGAAGCAAGCCTCTTCTTATACTTTAGTAGAAGAGTGTGTGGGCATTGCCTTCCTCCTCACCATATGGAAACCTATAGAGTCCTTCCTGGACCAGCTGTTACCTCTTTATTTAGCATAAAGCATCTAACAAGAAGCATTCAAGTAGAAAGAAAGCCCTTCTACTTTCCTGCCCCCTACTAAGAGTTAAGATATTTTCTTTCATTAGTTTCATAAGTGTCACATGATTCTTACTATATGGCAAATTTCTTCAGCTGAACAGAATAGTGGAACGATATCCGAGAGCAGCCAGCCCTCTAGGTGACACAGGATGTACAGTGTGTGTGGGATTCACTTTTCACTTTGTCCAAGTAGAATTTTTCTCATGCTGAACAGCCAGAGAGGAGAACATCAGTTTACAGAGGAAAAAGGAAGGTTGGAATCCTGGCTTATTTTCTTCCTCTAGGTGTATTCAAACAGGGTGCATTGTCTTGCATTGTTTTCTGCAACTCTAAGGGTTTTTTCTGTAGAGGGGACCTGGAATGAAAACTTCTGGGTGTTTAGGACATCTTAGATTACTGGATCCCAAAATTCTCAACTGATTGCCTTCTCTCAGGTTGATAGATTCATTAATGAAAACAATTGTTCCTTGATTCCATCCCCACAAATCAGTTTACAGTGTGATATGTTTCTTGGTATTCACTGCTCACTGCTTATTCATGGGTTTTATGTTAGCAGATGCTTTTGCAAATAGTACTTACAATTAATGACTAAAACATTTTTAAAAAAACATTTCAGTAATGAGAATGTGAGGGGAAAAGTTAAGAAATTACTGCTTGATAAAATGCTAAGCTAACACTTTCAAATGAAGAAGTAAGGTAAGCTCTTAGCTTGAAAAGTCACTGAAATAAAATTATTAGTTTAATAATAATGCACTGCTCTTTTTTCCTTCTCAAGTCCAAAATACAAATTAATTACAGGACAGTTCTGTCTGTCAAGCTCTATGTCTGTTCTTCTCCTCTGTGGCGTACTAGTATCCAGTAATGTATGGGAGTTATGTGGTAAGGTTTTAGTAGTGGTAAAGAATGAGGGGGTGGCCTCTGTCGGAAGAGGTTAGGGGCAGGCCGATGCCAGACACAACTGTTTCCAGATGATTCTGCAATGGCCCAACCACAGGACACAGCCGAGCTGATTAGACATGTGGTACTTCTGGGCAAATGTGTTTATGGGCAGAAAATACCACACAGGGAGAGGGGGAGGGAATAAAAAGAGTGAGAAATAGCAGAGGGAACATCAAAGTCAGAGGAGGAGGAGGGACTCCAGGCCCCAGAGCTGATATTCTCTGCAGTCTGTGAAGAGCCCATGCCAGAGCAGATATCCACACTGCAGCCTGTGGAAGACCCAATGCTGGCGCAGGTGGATATTTCCTGAAGGCACTGGAACCCATGCTGGGGAAGAGGAAGAGTGTGAGAGGGAAGGAGATGCAAAGAGAAACAGCTGTGCGCTGCCTACACCGACCCCCATCCTCCTCTGTGCTGCTTGGGTAAGGTAGAAGAGTTTGGAATGGAGTTAAGTTCAGCTTGGAAGAGGGGAAGGAAAGGTGTTGTTTTAATGTTTGTTTTAATTTCTCTACTACCCAAATTTATTTTAAAGGGTAATAGATTAATCTTCCCCAAGGCAAATCTGTTTTTCCTGTGAAAGTAATTGGTAAACAATCTGCCTGGCTGTGTCCACGAGCATTCTTGGCCTGTTTTCTCCCTGTGCCTTGCTGATGGGGAGGAGTGGCTGGGTGGGCATGTGGCTGTTTGCCAAGGTTAACCCACCACACATAGCTACTTCGCTCTTCTTTCCCTGGATGTTTCTAAGGGTACTGAGGAAGAAATAGAGCTGCCTGGCTTCTGTAGTCGCTGTAGGCTCATCTTTTGTAGGATGTAGGAATGTATGAAGAAGTAAGCTGGAGAAGATAAAATTGCCATTCTGATTGTAGAATGAATCACTACTATATTACTGATAATTCCAGGAGCTAGTAACAAACAAATAAACAAAAACCCACACTCTTTCCTCCTTGTGTTTCTTTCATTTTCCACTGTCTCTTCCCTACCTAACAAGCTGTAGAAATTATGATCCTAAAATATCCTAAAAACTCTGCATCTCTGCTGGATAACTGTAGGGGTTTGGGGTTTCTTTCATTCAATCCTACAAGTGCAATGTAAATGAGAAATATTTTCATATTAGTGAGTGTATCCATAGCCAGTATCAAAGCCAACAGGTCTCTTCTGCACTTCTCTGGAGTTCTTTCCACCTGACCTCCCCAAGCAGTGGTGCTCTAATACTGTTGTTCTCTCCTTCATAGAATGGCAGCAGCCAGAACCAGACTGGTGGCTTGCAGAGAATGTGATTAAAACTGTTAAATCCTGTCCAGTAACGTTTCTTTCACTCTCCCTTACTCTGCAGCCCAAATCTCTTACACTGTTTCCAGTTCTAAGAAGGTGGCTATGGGAACTATGTATGGATGGACATGTAGGAGTTGGGCAGTATGTACAGGAAAAGTACATTTACTTTTCTGGACTAGCAACAGCTCCCCAGATGTACCACCCTTTATCCTTGCTCTCTAGTTTTATACATTGAATTTCTCTTCTCTTCTTGGACCGTTTTTCTTCCTAGATTGCAGTCAAAGCCAGTCTTTCCCAGATAAGCTTTGTTTTAGAATTGATCAGTCACAAAATTGCCACATTTAAAAATGGAAACGTGAATGTCTCCCAGGAAAGTGCGGGAAAGGACTTTTCCCCAGAGCTCTTGTCACTGTCTCAGTCAAAAGAAGCGTGATTTTTTGCTCTTCTAAATATCCTCCTAAGTCCCATTTCAGTTCCAAATCATGGTTTGGTGCAAAAAGATCATGTCTTGGTACGTTATCTGTGTCCCATTCCCTAAAAAATGATACTGCAGGTACATGTAGCTCAGTTGAAGTTTCTGTCTATCCTTCGTGGTCCTTCTCTGTCCTCTATTTTGTTTGCTCTCAGAAGATTTCCTCTCTGCACTTATTGCCCAAGTGAGCTTTTCTTTATGCCTCTGGTTCTTGTTCTGTCGCCTTTCACACACACTCTGTGATCCCAGGACTTGTTCTCTGCTGGTTTTGATATGCTAGAAGTCTGTCAGAAGCTGCTTCTCTAGCCTCCCAGGGAGCAGTCAGGCAAGTGCAGACAGCACAGCAGAGTGTTCTAGGGAGGAGCTAAGGAAAACTGGGTCAGTGTCTCTGAGATGAGCTGCGCCCAACTGAACCGTTGTGGCATTCTGACACTGTGCCAAGATGTGAAAAATGACTGAGGCATGCTGAGAGAAAAGCGCTTGCGCACTGCAGGCTCAGGCTTCTCCTTTCGTAGCCTTGACTTGATGGGAAGTGGCAGCTTGCTCTTTCCCTTAGGTGCTCTGTCTGCTGCCCTCTGTCCTTGCATTAGATATTCTCAGTCAATGAGGCCTAAATCTCTGTTTTCTTGGTAAGTACTGGTGCCTGGGGGATGATCCAGTGACAAGGCCTGTGGCTTAATTTCTGTTGATGGTTTTTGTGAGGTTTTTCTCCAAGCAAATACTGGAAGTGTTTCAGGAGAAGCTACTCTTGTTCAGGCGTTCCCTGGGATGCTCCTGAGATCGTGCTGTTCACTAAAGCAGTGTTAGTCCTGGTGATGGTGGGCTTGGGTATCCGTGATGACTGTCTCCAGTGAGCGCGGTAGTAATCTGCAGAGATTGTAAGACCACAGAAAGTGAGCATGATGCCATGGTCTTCATTAAGAAAGGAATGTACATAAAAACTGAAAAATTTCATGGTGTGAAAAGGGGAATCCTGCAGAAACAAATAAGAGCTAGACACTGTGTGTGGAAAAACAGTCCTAGGTTCACTATAACTGCTGGACTAAAAGGAGATAGCTTTTGCCTGTCTAGATTGTCAGGGAATTTTTTTCTTTCCTTCACTTAATCTTTGATATCTTATTTATAGAGTGACTGGACTGAGGCAATGCGAAGAAAAGCTCCATGTCATAGGAGTGATTACTGGTGCCATCCATGAGCCAGTATCACAGTGATCTATCCAGACAGTTTAATTTACCTATATTTTACAGAAATCACAGAATGGCTGCCCTCTCATCCAGCTCCCCTGCTCAAGCAGTAGAATGGATGTGTCATTAGTTCTAAAATTTGACAAAACACTTGAGGAGTCTGATGCAAGAAAAAATGGATATGATAAAAATGCTTATAAGAAAAAAATAATAAAAAACGCACAGCAACATCCACATTCAGTTCAGCATTCCCAAATTTGAAATAAATAAAGGAAGATCCCTGAAAATGGTATTTTTTTCTTTTAGTTGGATGAGAACTGCCCTTTCATAATACTCATAGTTTCAGTACAGGTGCACTTGCCAAGAAATGTGAAAATTATATTCTACATCTGTGATTGTTATAGTAGAGTCTTACACTGAATGAAGGGGATATAATTCATAAAGTGGAAGAAATCTTATTTTCTTTTTTTTTTTTTCCCCCATAGGAATATAGGGACAGATCTTTTTGTATGAAAATAATTTGCCTTTCTGACGGATAAAGGCTGATACTCTTTTCGTAGCATCATGTGCAAAATTCCAGTCACTTGTTCCCCTCCCCTGCCTTTGCATACAGCTATATGTCATCCAATGAATGATGTCATTTTCTGAGCGCTGGGCAGAATCAGTGTCCTCCAATCTAATATCATCATTCAGCATTATTGCTGTGGTCTGACTCTTCCAGGACTTTCCACTCTGTCACAGTACGTGTGGAGCTTACTCTGCGGCCAGAAGTCTTCCAACAGAGAAGATTAATATTAGAGGCCTAAAGCTGACATGACTCCATAGATGTTATTGGCTATTGTGTCTGAAATGTGGCTGTAACCTTTTCAGCTTTGTGAAGGTTTGCATCGCTGCAGGCCCAAAGTATACATCAGAAATTCCCTGATGGACTTGGAAAATTCAAAGCAAAGGGAGCGGAAAACATAAGAAAAGGAGGAGAGATAAGCATGATACTGCTATTCTGAAGTTGTTTATTTGTTAAGGAAGATGCATAAATGGCCACTTAGCACCTATGTGGGTTAGAAATAGTTTCCAAACAATTGTTATCAGAGGTGGAAGCCTTCTTTGCTCTGTCATAGTAAGTAACCAGATGGGTTATTCTGCAGCTTCTGATGTGGTATTCCACTTCAGGACATTCATTAGCTGTCCTAACATCATATTGACATCTGCAGGCAATGTTCTTCTGAGATATAATTTTTTGCTATTCTCAGTCCTTTGGATTCTTCTGCTTATGGTAATCACTAGGACAGTTCTTCTCTTGAATGGAGAAAGCAGCATTCCCATGTGTCTTCTGAAATCAAACACTCATTTGGGGTCCATCTGAAAGTTTCCCCTAACCTGGAAATGTTTTTATTGTGAAACTCACTGAACAAATGTCAGCCCAGGAATGAACTTTCACCAGAGATGATTAGTCCATAACATCTAAAAAATCTGTGTCTATTTGTATAGAAGAGCAGCTTTAGAAAACATACATAAAACTTGCATTAAAATTATAAAAGCTGTGTCCTAGTACTTCAGCGCAAGATCCAAGTACCATCTGCTAGGTAATTTAGCACAGCATCTTTACTGACCCTAGAATGTGTAATACTCCCACGTTGTTAATATGTTACTATTTTCTTAATTTTCTTTCCCTATAGGATGGATTTACAAAAGTTTCAGCTTTTTCCATAGACATGTTTCTATGCACTTGCAGATTACACTTGACTAATTGAAGAGGCTTCTATCCATGACTGAGAAGTTTCCAGAACTATAGAAATACAGTTAGGATTGCCTGTTTGAGTTCTGGCTTCATTTTGATGCAAATCTTATTTTCCTCCCCTTAGCCTGCCCACTTGGTTCCTTTAAAGCATCAGTGGGAGATGATCCTTGCCTTCCCTGCCCTGCCCACAGCCACACTCCACTGCCAGGTTCCAGTGAGTGTGCGTGTCAGAGTCGCTACTACCGATCTGCTTCCGACAATTCTGATGCTCCTTGCACGGGTAAGTATTTTAGGAGTGTCTGAAAGCAGGGAGAAGGGCAGTTAGTGAGAGAGAATTTGCCTGAACGATTCAGGAGGGTTCCAACTCATCTCATCTCATGACCACTGAAATAGCCCAAAACTGTCCTTGGTTCTTCTGTTGGCCACAGGGTGTATCCACCCGGTGACTGTAGGTAGGAAGGTAGAAGTGCTCCCACATGCTATTTACAGTGCTGGTACACTGCTGAAACTGTGCATTGAGAATATGAGGGTGTTGCAGTATGACACACTCAGAATGAAGAGATGTCAGATTTTAGATGAATTGTGCGACCTTAAATAAGTCCGTTGTGAGTACGCATAAGATGCAACTTTTGATGAGAGAATAATATACCAATTTTTTATGACATGCTAAACTCATTTCATGCACAGGATAAACATGGTGCATTGAAAGTGTTAACAAATATTTGCTTCCTCTTATCACTGAGGGTGACCATATTTATTGTGTGGAATTCAAACTCTATTTATGGAAATGATTAATTTCCTCATTGGCTTATCTCATCAGTTATAACTTTTCACAGTTATTGGTTGTGAACATTAATAGGTCAAGAAAGTAATTAGCCCTATAAAATGAAGTAGGGTTGGTGATGAGCTCTCAGAAGTCTAGTTTAAATAACACTTCAAGAGTCACCCATGAATTTTGTGGAAGCGGCAGAGAGTGAACTCATGTTCCAGAGCAATTTACAGACACTCTGTGGTTATGAAGTTAAATACTCAGATTAGGAAATGCGTTTTGTTTTGTTTTTCTGTAATCTCTTCCTTCATATGCTGGACAGAATCCATCTCCAACAATATCAAGCAATCTTTACTGCACAGGGATTCATTTCCTGAGCAGTTGTCTATTCTTTGCGCTGGCTCTGATAAGAATCCTCAGGGAGAACTAGTATATGATTAGGCTGTTAAATCCTATTCCACAATGCAAATGATGAGTGGCCCAGTTAAGTTCACAAAATCAAATTCAGTTCTGACGTTTCCTGACAACCTAATGCTTCGTCTTGTCACTAATGTATTTTAACCAGTCTTCTGTGTACAATTTTCCAGCTTTTTTTTTTTTGTTAATAACACTGGAAATGAGTCTCCAGGAAGATATAGCTAGTGGAAATATTCAAATGCTCCAGCAGTGAACTAGACCGTAGGCCAAGAGATGCCCGCAAATCCTTTATCCAGCTGTAATAATCCAGATATTATCCTTTACGTTAATTGTAGTAAATAGACAAAAGGTTTTACCTATAGGTTTCATAGATACATGCTGAAAATAGAGGAATAGTGAGGATGAAGATTCTTGGATTTCATTACAGCCTTTTGGAGGGATGTGTTCTGTAATTCCATTTTCCCTTACCCCTCCCTGTTACTGAGCCCAGCCACTGTGTTCCTGCCTTTCCTGTCTCCATGCCCAGGTTTGGCAGTGCAGCTCTGCTGCTTACTTTTACCTGTCTGAGCTTTTCACTGTCTGACCTCCAATGTCTTGTCCCATTCTTATCCCCATGCCATCTTCTCATCTTCTGCATTTTCTGCCTTCGCTGTCGCTGACAGGGCAAGAGGTGGAGGCGCAGAATGGGCTGTTTTTACTGCTGCCAGAATCTTCTCCTGGTGCCATGCAGGAATATGGCTCGTAGCAGGAATAATTGTAGGGAAGGTGCTGCTCAACTCCTGCAAAAATGGAACGGGCTAACTAAAGTCTGAGAGAATTCAGAGGTATTAAGTGTCAAAGGAGAGATGTAGAGGTCTCAGCAGAGATGAGTCTTTACTAAGCTTGTGCAAAATTTAACATTTCAAAGGCTTGGAAGTTTTCTAAGCACTGAATGTGCTTTTAGGGAAAAATAAAAGCCACACCCTTGAAGCAAAGCCCCTTCTAATCATTTTTGTGTCCCTAAAATATGACAGCGCAGCTACTCCCCCATGTATGTAAATGTATGTTTGATGTAGCGAAGAGCATGTTTTTCTTAACCTCATCCAGAGAAACAGCTAGAAAAGAGTAAGAATGAGAAGGAGCAGCAACTTATTCTTCTGTTTTATCCCCTTCTTTGCCTTCTTCCCTCACCCACCTCTTTCCCCTCTTTTCATAGCATTTTTATCTTCCATTCTTTCTTCTAGGCATCCCCTCTGCTCCTCGTGACCTGAGCTATGAAATTGTTGGCTCCAACGTTCTCCTGACCTGGCGCCTCCCCAAGGACCTGGGTGGCCGCAAGGATGTTTTCTTCAATGTCATCTGCAAAGTGTGCCCAGCAGGGCCGCCAGGGCCATGCGTGCGCTGTGGAGACAGCGTACAGTTTGAGCCACGCCAGATGGGCCTGACAGAAAGCCGTGTGCAAGTCTCCAAACTGTTGGCCCGTGTGCAGTACACCTTTGAGGTCCAAGCTGTCAATTTGGTGACTGAGTTGAGTTCAGAAGCACCCCACTATGCCACCATCAATGTTAGCACCAGCCAGTCAGGTGAGGAGACTGCTGCATCTGAGTCCCAAAATTGCCGTGTCTGTCTCTCATTTGATTTGTTTGATGTCTTGCATCATGCCGCTTTCTGTGTTGTGCCCTTTTTTTTATCTTGCTCTGTCAGTTCCTTGTTTTCGCCTCTGTCCTTCTCTGTTCTGCTTTCTCCTAAAATGGCTTTTCTTTCTTCCCTCTTTGCAAAAAAAACAAGTTTATCAGTAGCTGTGCTTGTACATGGAGAGTAGATGCTGAAGCAGAAGCTGCCCTGGAGAGTACAGCAATGGGAGATGTAGCTCTGCGGGTCAGACAAAGCATGTTGCTTCATTGTGCAAGACAGGAGACACTGTCAGGGCTTGATGGGGATTCTGTGAGCATCAGCTTGCCACAGCAGCTCTCAGAGAGCATTTCTTATTTTCTGATTTCATTCTCTTCACTTTGTCTATCTCCTTTTTCCTCCATTTCATCTTCTTGTACTTTACTGAGTATTTCTAGCATTTTTTACCTCTTAACTTTTCTTTTTTCTGAGTTACTCTTTTTTTCCACCCTCTATTGTTCCTGTACACCACCTTGCATTCACATCATTTCAGTTCGTACTCCAATGCATTTTAACAAATAGTTTTGTATGTTTCATCAGATCTGTCCACCTTTTGCCTTATTGCTTACTAAAGTAAGGAGGTAGAAAATAAATAGAGAGAGAGGGACATTATCTAAAGATGAAGGTACAGATGAAGACTACAGATAGGTGCTGTGTGACAAGAAAGAATGTACACAGTGATATTTACTCATCACCTCAATATCCATGACCTCGGGATGGCACATGTTAATGCTGCACAGACCTGTGGGCCATAAATGGAAATTAAAACTACAGTTTTTACAGTTCTTGGGGAAGTGTTAAACTGAATTTTGACAAAGACTTACCATTGCTATTTTATTTGAGCTGCTCTGGGTTATTCCACACATCTTGTGTTTACTTGTACTTTGTTCTTGCCTTTGTATCCTTGTTGCTTTGATAAATCAGCTTGGAATACTATTCTCCTGTCCATAGGAAAAAAAGATTTTTTTGCATTTTACATGACGGAAATTTTAAACGCTTACAGTTTTCACAAAGATGTGATTGTTGTAACTAGGAACTAAATCAGAGGGATGACTAGGAACTAATGATAGTTAATGATGATCTCTAAAATACTAATGATTTGTGTGGGCAGTCAGAGAAGAGAAAAAGATAAAAGGGTTGAAGAGGAAGTCAAACCGATGTATAGAATACAGAAGGGTTATATGGGGAAGAAAAGATTGAAGAACATCAAATGAATTCTGTATTTTTGTGAATATCCTACACAAGGACTGACTTGCTGGAGCAGCTGTGGAGAGCATGCATACACTTCCTGCAACTGTTAGCAATAAGATACTGGGCATGTGTTGTTCTTTACAAGCATCTGTAAGCAGGTATGAAAGGAGCTGTAACGGGTTAAGAGGGTATAATGAGTAGTAAAGTGATAAGGAGGAGGAGGAGGGGGAACAATTTGAACTGAGTGACAGAAAACATCTGTAGACATTTCGAGACCTGTAAATGTTAAACTACAATGAAACTCTAANGGGGGGGGGGTGCAGGGGGAAGAAAAACCCAAACAGTAAGCTGAACAAAAAAATGCTGCAGGACTGGATGTGAGGTTGTGGTCTTCGTTGGTTGATCTTTGATTTTTGCTGCTTCTGTGCCTTGGAAAGGAAGGGAACGCAAACACAACCGAAGTGACTTCCTACTTTTAGCAAATGCCAGGGGTTTAAGAAAGTCTGTTGCTTTCCTTTGAACTGTTACCTGAAAGACATTGAGTTGCAGAGCATATATAGGATACGTGGAGTCAGTTTTTGTTTACAGTAAGAGATTTGGCTGGGTAATTCAGACAGTGATTTCAGGCAGATCCGTTGGCTTCTGCTGCAGATGGGCAGGTCTTCTATTAACATCCTAAACAACTCTCTTTCTTCCTGCTTTTCCTCAGCCTGCTTCATCTGAGGTAGTTTAATTAAGCAGCTGCTTCCTCCTCCTGCCTGGAATCACCGAATCTGCTCTGTTTTGCTTTTGTTTGACTTTTCTGACCGCTCCTACTCCCCTGGGGATCTCTTATTGTGTCTGGGTATGTTGGGTTTCTTGAACGCTCTCCAGAGTGGTCTCTAGTGCACTGAAGCAGTCTTCAGTGAGAGGAGGCCAGATTCCTGAAACAGCAGTGTGCATTGAATGGCTTGACTCTGTGTTTGTATTTTTTTTCTTGCTCTTCCATTAGATAGGTAGGAGGGAGCTTGAAATGAGCCACCCTCAATTCGCAGTGACAGCTCATACTAACAAGGCCCTGCTTCCTCCATGGCACAGTTGTGTCATCCATCCTCCCTCCCTTCAATTCCCTCAGCAGCTTTTCACTTTAGCTTATTTAGCTATTTGTTAGTTATTGATTTATTTAGCTATTGTTGTTATTGCTATTTTAGCAATTATCATTATTAGACAAGCAAAGATGGATATTTCTGGTTCTTATGTTCTCAAAGAGCTAAGGAGGGGACTGGAGGGCATGGAAAGTATAAAAAGTAAAGTGGAGAAAGGTGAGCTTTCTGAATGAATGGGCATATCATAAATTTGATTTGCTTTGAATTAAAGGTGACAAAAGACGCTTTGGTCCTGGTAACTTCTGAATATTCTGCTTATTCATACGTCAGTCCGAGTTCTCTGGCTTCATTCATTTGCTGATGCAAAAAATACTCCTCCTCACACTCTGACCTGTTTTTAGAGATACCTATTATTTTATTTTTTGTTTGTTTGTTTTTCCAGCTAACTATTTGCTCTTCATCTTTGCCTCCAAAACATTGTTCTAAGAGTCATCCTTTAGAGTCTGCTGACCCTAAGTATGATGGGATCCTCTAGTTACACAATCACATTTTCTGTGATAACTTGATTATGATGTTCCTGTCCTTCAGTGACTATGTTTTTCAGGACAGAGTAGAAGGGCTGGCACAGAAAAACTTTCTTTAATATTAGATTAAACTTTTTAAATAAGACTTAAGGTTTTATAGCAAAAAAAAATTATGAAACTTGTTTGGATAGTAACAATATGACGTAATGAGGCATTATGTGACACTGAGGCAAATTACCAGAAGGAAAAACTGTCCCAGGGATGAGATAAGAGAAAAGGGAATTGCTTTCAGCTCAGGTCTGAAGTGCTGAGGGTGAATAGATAAAGAATATCCTGAACAGCCGTCAGGATATGAAGAAAGATGTTAGGAGGCCATTCCAGACAGCATGAATTGCATGAAGAAAGGCAATTACGTAATTTTAGTGTGATTATGCTTCTTCAGATAGGAGAGTACCTGGCACAAAGAAACCACAGAACTGAAAAACAATCATACAAATGGAAAAAAAAGAAATCATAATCTGACTAAAACTTCAATGACTATTTTAACATTTTCAAGTGTATTAATAAGGGTAAACAAATCTTTCTTCTCATGGCTCAGGACAGAAGTCAGGTTTTCATTTAAAGGACTCAAAAAACTTTCTCTGTGCACAGCTGTAAACTGCCTGTCCATTATTTTTCCTGCACCTTCCACTGAGGCATGTAATAATATCTGTTCCTGGAGCTGTACTATTCTGAACTTAGTCATTCAGGCAGTTGTTACATTCCTAGCAAATGGAGGAAGAGACAAAGACAGCAGAGATGCAAATTTTGGAGCAAATTCCTGCAGACTTTTAAAAGGAACTAGATCTTTTTAGCTGAATCCAGACATTATAAGAGCTAACAGATATCTGAGGATAAAGATTATGTGACCAGGCTGCTTTGTACCTCTGGGAAGATATGTAACAGCTGGATTCAGACCAGTGGAACCTGACAATACCAAAAAGGCATAGAACAGCAGAAATAAAAGCTAGAGAGTCTGAAGGCTTGTGTAAGAAGCTGGATGGGGACAAGGACAGTTTCAAAGGACCTGACAGAAGATTTTCAAGTTGAAAGGAGAAAAAGACTTAAATTCCAAGTACAATTTTGAGTTTAAAAAGGCAGGTGGATGGTCTGATCAGGAAATTTTGCTTGAAGGTGTTTAGAACAAAGAGATTCCCATAGACAAAAAATGCATACTACTGTGTTTTGCCAGGCTAAAACCAGCAGCTAAAGCAAATGGCATGTGAGCCATGTGCTCATCGTCCACTGAATGAATTACACTAATTTCAAAGAAAAAACTTGCTATTTATGATCCTAATTGCCAACCCTGAGCACTCACCAGAGATCCCTAAGAATTTAACTCTACAGTTTTCTTCTTGTATAGTAATATCAAAAGTACTCTTGAAGTTTATTTTTTCCCCTAGTGACATTTGTCAGCTTTGTTGTCTTCAGCAGATTTGCCCAGGTGTCACTGGGTCTTAATAAAAATTTCTCTGATCACTCTACAAGAAGAAATTGTTCCAAATTCTCATCTCTAATGTGTCCTGTTTCCACAGCACAAGCAGAGGATGAATGTGCTTTTTTCATATTTATGGTTTCAGTAACTCTTTCAATGAAGACAGAAGCTTTTTGAGAAAGTAGAAATAGAAGGTCCATGTCATATGGCA
>VXAV01006682.1:111074-141402 GCA_013399715.1 Alectura lathami | reverse complement strand
GGCATAAGTGGAACTCACTCACAAAATGAGCAATAATAGAGGTAAGGGTAGAGAAAATGACTAATTTGCCTTTCCAAAGCACTTTTCATACACAGGAATTACAGAAGACAGAAGACAATGCAAGATACTTTTACAGGATTTTCCAGGGTGAGAGGGAAGGGGAAGAAAAGCCATAAATATCAAAAGAAGGCATATAGGTCGCAGAAGGATTTATTTGTATCTCATGGTAATGATCACCTGTGAGTCAGTGGTCTGAGGAGGTCCAGACAGTAGAGCTGAGTGATTCAGTTGGCTGCTCAGAATCACAGAGTTGTTGACGCTGGAAGAGACCTCTGGAGGTCGTTTTGTCCACAACCCCCTGCTCAAGCAGGGTTGCCTCCAGCAAGTTGCCCAGGACACACCCTGGCTGAATATCCCCAAGGCTGGAGAATTCATAACGTCTCCTGGACAACCTGCTCCACTGGTCAGTCACCCTCACAGTAAAGAACTCAATGGCTTGGATGTCAGAGGATATCTCAAATACCATTAAATGTCTCTTTGTAAGAACCGTACTCTAGATACCTGCTTGATTATGAGGGGAACTTGAATAACAAGCACATAGTAGGCTTCTTAATGTCAAGCTAAACCTACATAAAGGATCAGATGAGGAGTTTTCTGTGAGAAGATTCTTGAGTGGTATCAATGTGTCTATGTTAGTACTCACTGATGAAGGCTGGAAAGTCACAGATCTAGAGGAGAAAAGAGTTGTGAGATTTGGAAAACAAGTGATTTGGTACGGGAGGTGAGAGTGACATGATCAAAAAAGGAAAATGTCTGGAAGAGAAAATGAATTTAAATGTCATCTGTGTTACTCTGCCCACTACTATTACTTTATTATTGCCTTACTGAATACCTTACAGGTAGAAAAACGAATGGAGGACAAATAGAAAAGAGTCTGAAGAAGTGGTGCAGCCCAAGGTTCTGTTGTAGTAGGACTGATGTTGCTGATTTTTTTCCTGAATCATTCACACCAGTAAAATTGCAAAAAAAAAAGATACAGTCAACATGTAGTTCTTTTTCAGATCTAGTAATCCCCTTGTAACTCCCTCCTCAAGGAGAGGTTGTATATCTGGAGGAATTATTAGTGCTAATTTGTTTTACTGCTTTCAGGAGATCAGAATACCAGCTTCAGATACAGATGGCATACAGTAAACTTATATTTCATAACAGTAGTCTTAGTCATCATTTGTAGATAGTTTGTCTTTATTTTGGAAAGGTTTTCCAGTGGTGAAATTCCTGAGCTACTTGGAGATCTCTTGGTATGAACGGCAGTGCATTCTACAAGTCTTACAAAGTTGAGTTTCATTTTTTGTTATTATTATTTCTATAATAACTGTAGTCCTCTGACCTTTTGTCTGGATTTATTTGTGCAGTAACTAAGGTTTGTGATCCCACTCAGTGTTAAAGTAGCTCCTAGGGAATAAGGACATCTCAATTCCTGTTTCCGAAAAAGCTGTTTGTATCAGGCCTACAGACAGGTAGCATTTGTGTGTCATCTGTGCTGGTAGATAAGGAACATCTTCTTAAAACCTTTTATCATTGTATAACTTGATAAAAAGCAAATGTTTCATAAGCACTCTTAATGTATTGGTGAATTACGTATGCATGGTGGATTACGTATGCATCACTAAAAACCCAAGTGATTATGATGGCCTAATTTCCTGTGATCTCTGCAGAGCTCCCATTTGCTTCTCATCAAAAGCTTCAGTTCTCCCAAGGGCTTGTTCTCTTGGTGATTGCAAGCTCAGCTGTACAGCATCTTTGTGTGATGGAAGAGGAAACCCTGTGGGAGCTTAGCACATCCTTTAACGCAAACTTTGGTTGTGTAATTCCTCACTGTACTCATGAAGATTAGCTGCCAGCAAGGTATATTGATCCGGGTTGAGATCTATTCCAGACCACTTCTTAAACCTAGGGAAGGCAAGTTTTTTCACAAAGGTATTTTGAAGTCTGCATCAGTGGGCTCTTCCTGAGGAACTCTGGAGAAGCAGAACCAAAGAAGAGGGGTTCCCCTTTCTTTCACATTCCTTCCTTACCCAATCTGTTTATTTAGGCAGATTTTTAGGCTTGCAGACTCATGTTATCTGAGCAGATACTACTATCAAGGACATCAGCATCACAACAAAAGAGCAGAAACCTGTCAAAAACTAGTAGCTCAGAGAATGTAGTGTTTTCATGGTACTCAGCGTCTTCTCACTCTGATTGAAGACACTCTAGTGTCTTCACTCCATCACTGTATGCTACAAGGAAAAATGTTGGCCTTACCTGTAGGAAAGTTGCAACCAACAGCCCACAAAAACAGAATCTGGGGGCTGTGTTGCTGAGACTAGCTGTAGTGGTTAGACTGCTTTACATCTTCCATCAGGTGTTACATGCGGTACTTGTGCAAGAATTTTCCATATGCTTGCTATTTTATAAATTGTAAGCAGAAATACAAAAAACAGTCAAATGTCAGACTTCCTTAGAGTTCTGATCTCACAACATGTTGTCTGCATTCAGTGAATATTCAGTGAATCAGGCCCCGTGATTTCTGTTGTCAGTGGACTGTGCCATTAGGCACAGACCTTGCATGTCTCCATTTATAAACCCCCATGAAAAGAGCAAAATTAATAAAAGTGATAAATCTATGAAGATCTAGACACATGTATACATGAAACAAGCTTTGAAACCAGTGTTCTATTATAAAACGTGACTAGTCAGCATGCACACAAAGGAAAACATGTTTCTAGCTCTCTGGTAGCTACTAGAGGCAAGGTAGCTTAGGTGTTGTCTTAAGACACAAAACTTTGAACTGTGTATTTCCAGATTTATTAACATTGGGAAAGGAATTTTATTAATAAGCTTCTGACAGCAAATATGTATTTATTTATTCTACCCAACAATGTGTTCTCATTTCACATTACCTTAGTATTTATGTGAGATTTTCAAAGGAGAAATCTAGCTAACTGTTTTGCTTGAAACAGTGGGAAAGCTCTCTGGCTGTGTTGAATGTTCTGAGTTTGAAGAAGAGACAAACTTGTGTAGCAAAACCTGAGCTGACTCAGAGAGGTAGACTGACGACAGCTTGTGCTGGGTCAATTCATGCTATTTGTATTATTGAACGTTTTTTACTAGTTTGGGCTTTTTCCTTAAAAAGTACCTGTTTTTAAGTATGTAACACTGAAACGATTATCTTTAATAATACATTGAGACTGCATTATGCTGGGAATTCCCCCCAGGAGAAGTAGATTTTCGTGGCTCTAACATCCATTCATCTCCCTTCCTGCTCCAAGGACTCTTTCTTTTTTTCTTTTTTCTTTTTTCTTTTTCCTTTTTTTCTTTTTTCTTTTTTCTTTTTTTCTTTTTTCTTTTTTCTTTTTTCTTTTTTCTTTTTTCTTTTTTCTTTTTTCTTTTTTCTTTTTTCTTTTTTCTTTTTTCTTTTTTCTTTGTAATGTTTGATGGCCAAATCATTGCTTTGTGCATAAAGTAAAAGTGATTTTTTCCTACAATAATTAGTACCTGACACAGACTTTAAGCACTAAATATCATAGCAGAATCAAGAGGATCGACAGCTCCATCTGGTAGTGTACCAGGCTGGCCTGTTCACTAAAAGACGGAAGGTTAGCAAGCTATTTAAGAACAGATACAAGACTAGGTGTGAAGCTTCCACAGGTACACACTTAACAGTGACTCTGGCCCTTCCTGATGGGAGGGGGGAAAGGCTATGTGATGTGTAGCTGCCTGCCGGGTTAACCCACAACAGTCAGTATCCTGTACTGCCATTTTCCAGTTTGCAATAGTGATGTGGAAGTTACTCGCTCTGTTATTCAGGGAGCCCATACTTGCTTCTTGTTTCGTTTTGTTTTGTTTCCTCCAGGCAAAGAATTACAATCTAGGAAAGAAGCAGAAGAGAAGTGGTGTGCTCTGCATTTGTCCCAGTTTTCAGTGACTGTATCTCTGCTCCCAGTAGAGTAAAATCATACCTGAATTTCTCCTGGGTATTTTACAAAGTACTCCATAATGCAAATTAAGGGAAATTAAAGGAGAGGGTGATCTAACCTTTTACCTCATCGTAATAAATATTCAGCTATAGGTCCTTACTAACCTTTTCACTTTGCAATCTCTCCTTCTTTCTTTTATTCCAGTCCCCTCTGCCATCCCTATGATGCATCAGGTGAGTCGTACTACCAGTAGCATCACACTGTCTTGGCCTCAGCCAGACCAGCCCAATGGGGTCATCTTGGATTACCAGCTACGCTACTTTGACAAGGTGAGAAGGGAGTGATGCAGTGCAGACTGCAGTGTAGCTGTTCTGCAAAAGAGAATGGGGAAGTCTTCCGTCTGGGAGATGCACCCTTGGATCAGGCTGGATGGGGTGGAGAAAAATGCTCTAATTGTGAGGGAAGATCGAGCTATAGTAAGCACCAAAGTTCATAATACACTCTTCATCTAAAATCTGTCCATCTGCATTTCCCCACTTGGAACCATCTAGTGATGATATTAAAAAGGGAAAAGACACTTGTAGCTAAGGTAAAAAGCTGTGGCTGAAACAATTGAATAAATTTAGCACCAACTGATAAAGGTAGCAGTGGAAGGAGATCAAGTTTCCAAATGTATGTTGGAAATGGACTCACTGCAACATTCTATGTTGTATTTGTGGAAGGAAGTCCTGTGTCTCTATGTCTAGATGGACATCTCTAAGATATTATGGGAGGAGGAATGCTCTCTTTCATGCACTAACTGGCAGATCCCAGTTACATGCTTATGTGCTGAAATGACGGGATGACAAATAAAAGCTTGCTTTCCATTCACATGTTTCATGACTCCTAATCTAACTGATTTAAAGGGAAGAGGTCCATAGGGCAGTTCAGATAAGCTCTCATTTCCTACATCTGATCTCTCCTATAAATATACGTGCAGAATTCAATATAGCTACTGTTTCTTCTAGCAGTTTCTTCAGGATTCTCCAACAAGAATATATGAATCGTAGAATCATGTAATATCCCGAGTGGGAAGGGACCCACAAGGATCACTGACTCCAACTCCTAGCTCTGCGTAGCACCCCCCCAAACCCAACCCCCGTGTATGAGAGCGGTGCCCAAACGCTCCTTGAGCTCCGGCAGCTCGGGGCCGTGCCCACTGCCCTGGGGAGCCTGTGCCGTGCCCACCACCCCCTGGGGCAGAGCCTTTTCCTAACACCCCCCAGCCTGACCCTCCCCTGAGGCAGCTCCGTGCCGTGCCCTCGGGCCCTGTCGCTGTCCCCAGAGAGCAGAGCTCAGCGCCTGCCCCTCCGCTGCCCTGGGAGGGAGCTGTAGGCCGCCATGAGGCCTCCCCTCAGCCTCCTCTGCTCTGGGCTGAGCACACCAAGGGACCTCAGCCACTCCTCACACCTCTTGGCCTCCAGACTCTTCACCATCTTTGTTGACCAAGTTTGGACAAAATTTCAGGACAGACGAGAGCTTTTTCAATGGACACACTTTAGCAAGAAACTGTGAGATAATTTTGTCTCTCACTTGCATTTAGATCAGGATCGAGGAACTTTGGCAGAGCTTTGTGGGGAACCCAGGCATAAGGGAATTAAAAGTAGCAATGAGAAGCAGTGAGTAGCGCATGAGGAAGTCAGGTCTGGAATATCAGATGGGGTTGTGAAGTTCTATAACTGATTCAAAGAATATTGGACCCACATGGAAACTAGCATTCCTTGCTATGAAGAGCCAGCTGTGTGGGCGAAAGTCTCACATTCCTTTTTGGTCACTGACATTCACAGGCAGAAGATGAGGATAATTCATTCACTTTGACTAGTGAAACTAACATGGCCACCATATTAAATCTGAGCCCAGGCAAGATCTATGCCTTCCAAGTACGAGCTAGAACAGCAGTGGGCTATGGCCCGTACAGTGGGAAGATGTATTTCCAGACTTTAACGGGAGGTAAGTGCTACCATTTTGTACTCATATCTGCACATGCCCATCTTTCATTTGTGTGTATCACTGTTTTTATTAGCTTATCCTCTGGAGGACTGCTACCAGACACTACTATTCTGCTTGTGTGCCTATATATCACAATTTACATATGCAGATTTGTTCTAGAAAGTTCATGTTGTCAGAGCATGTTGCTTACACTCCCTTAGCCTTTGCCACCTTCATATTCCCCAGTCCTGCTCCTTGTTCTTGTGTAACTCTCTGCCTCTGATCACAGGAGCAGAGTGTGTCTTTAGAACTCTCTTCAGGAGAGTATTACAGTGCATAGCACTATATGCATATTAGGAGGAAATTTTTTACTCAGAGGGTGGTGAGGCCCTGGCACAGGCTGCCCAGAGCAGCTGTGGGTGCCCCATCCCTGTAGGCGTTCAAGGCCAGGCTGGATGGGCCCTGGGCAGCCTGGTCCAGTGGGTGGCAGCCAGCCCACGGCAGAGAGGTGAGAATTAAATGACCTTTAAGGTCCCTTCCAACCCAAGTCATTCTATGTTGCTGTGGTTTGGTCTCCAGCTGTCACAGGTCATCTTACAGCTGAATGCTATGTGAAAGTCTTAAGACAGGTGGGACACAGAACATATACACAGAACCTTATCTTCTAGCAGTATCACCATCTGTAATGGTGTAACATACTGTATTGTGATGCCCTTTGGTCTGGGTCAAAAGCATGGGTCACATATGTCTACACGCTAAAGTAACAGGAGGCAGTGGGATCAAAGCCTGAGTTTAGAGCTGGCCTATACTTCAATGGCTAGTTGGGTGTCCGTGGACCAGGGAAAGGAATTGGGAGGGAGTACTAGCTTTTCAGAAATAGGAAAGAAGGCACTGGAGAAGCCCAGTTGAAAGGATAAAGGGATAAGCAAGGCAAGCAGTTGATAAAATATCAGGAATAGCCTAGAGGACAAAGGGCTGATAGGGATAGAATTGTGGGTTAGTTCTAGATGGGCAGATGGGAGACTCTAATTGTTCCTGTCCTCTGCATTTGTGTGTGTATGTGTGTGTGTCTTCCTTGATAGGGGAGCACTCGGAGATGGTACAGGACCGACTGCCACTTATCGTGGGCTCAGCGCTTGGTGGGCTAGCCTTCTTGGTAATTGCTGCCATTGCCATCCTTGCCATCATCTTCAAGAGGTGAATTCCTTGACCTGCTCATGTGCCAGTGCCTGCACCCCAGACAGTGGAACTTTCTTTCCCCTGCTACATAACCCAGACCCAAGGGAAACAGCCTGATTGACATTTATCCAGATGTCCTTGAGATGCCATTTTCTAATTAAGGAAAGATCCTGCCCTATTACTCCCATCTCAGGAGCCTCTCCTTTGGTAAACCACTCATGTACTTACTTAGCTAATATTTGGCTAGGTAGCAATAAGAACACAAAGCTTTTTAAAGCTGGTGCTCAAAAGGTCTTTAAATGCATCACTGTAAAGAAGGGACTGCAAACTATGTTTTAGACAAACAAGTGGAGAATGAAACAATGTAGTGAAGAAGGACTGATGGAGTAAGTATTTAGGTACGCTCATACAGAAGGTACGGAGGAGCTGCCAAGGACTGAGAGCCTATTGCTCATTTGTTGAAGAATAAAATCTGTACATCCCGGATGTTTCCATGGAAAACACATTCGTAAAATATAGGTTAAAGAAAACAAATTCCACTTTCCTTTTTTGAAAAAAAAAGTCAGATAAGTCAACGTAGAGACAGTCTGTCATGGTAAGAGAGCAGGGCGGATATGTTGTAAAGAAAGAGAAGTAAGAGTGGCTAGCAGAGCTCTGTAGAGGTACAAAAGTAAACAATGAGGGAGAGGTGAAGGAAAAAAGCAGTCATCGCCTGCTCTTTGGATTTACTGAGGTTTGAACTTAATCCCCTAGACTGACAGTAATTAATTCCTGTATCATTTCTCTATGCTGCTTCTGCACAAAAGGAATTTCTTAGCTTTGTTTATTGAACTAAAGAAATGTATAAATCACTTAACTTTAGAAAGTGACACCTAGTTTCAGTTATTTCTTTTTTTGTTCTCTTCATTTTTGTATATTTGTTTTCTCCATCTCTTTGTATTCAATTTTAATATTTTTCCTTCTGGAAAGAAGAGAAATATTAGATATTGTTATATTGTTGCTTCCTTTTGTAGTTTTGAACTGTTAAAATACAATTTCTTGTTACAGATGGAAATGTGATTTTATGTGCGCAACTCAATAAAGCGTATATTTTTCTAAAAAAAAACGATCCAAACCCAGAGTAAATTAATATTATCAAATCTGTGTTGGGGAAAGACGTTAATGGGTTTCTCTAAATGTACATACATAAGAAGAAATATCATAAAAATAGATTCATTTATGCATTCTGATTATACAGAATCATGTAATAGTGGTTCAGAGGAAGTGAAGAAATCAAATTTCTATTTTAAATTTGTCCTTGATAATGAAAATAAGTTTGATGATGTAGGAAATGAGGAAGTCCACATGAAGATCTTTAAAAGATTGTATATACTTAGAGACAAATACCATAATTTTACCTTGGTTTTGCAAATTCTTGGTGCATATGGTCCAGCCAATACACAATGTGAAATACCTATTTTAGCTAATTGTTTTCTTTTGTTTTATGATGGAAAAACATTAATATGTCAGATGGCCTATAAAAAATCTGAATGTTGACCTGACTTTCAGGTACAATAGCAGAGTAAGTGATATGCGTCCCCAGTAAAGCCTTTTTTTTTTTTTTTTCTGCAACAAAAAGTACAGACTTTGAAGATAGAAAAATCTGTGGTTTTGGAATTTTAGCAGATTTTTTAAGCAATAAGCTCCATGAATATGAATAATCCACAAAGTTTCCTGTTAGAATGATAGAATTAGTTCTGTTAGTAAAGAAAAGTGATATTATGTTTCATGAAACTCTTGACTTCAGATGCTAGTTGAATCAGGTAGAAGGTCTTGTGCTGAAACTGCAAAGCATATGAGTTGACAAGAATTCTTGTATACAGCAGGGATGCTATAGGAAACCGTACCATAGGGTTTGATTTGCAATCTGGTATAATTAATATTGTTTAGAAAAGATAGTAAACTAGCATGTACATCTTCAAGGGGAAAAGCAAAAGTATAAACATTGTTGAGAACCAAGGAAGAGACTGGAAAATGGAAAATACTAAGAGCAAACCAAGAACAGGATGAAACTTGGAAAGCAGCTAGATCTTGATAAAAGTGGGTCAGATAACACACATTTAAAATGGTCTTGAAATCTGAGAAGTATCTATGCTGAGAATCACCTAAGCTCACTAGAATTTAGATTCTTATTTGCAATAAATATTACAGAAATAAAAACCATACGTGTTTTGAGCTGCACATGTAGCGATCTCATCTTAGAGCAGATGTCTGTCCATTTGGTTCTGTGTGGTTGGCTTTGGGTACCATATTGAAAAGAATAGTCAAAGTATATGCCATTAAGAGCGAAGAAGGAGAAATAAAGTAATCTTGAGAAGTGGAATTTATATACATTAAGCATTTGTAATTTGAGTAGATCACTCTTAGCATGTTTTTGAAGAACTTAAAAGACATCAAAAGAGATGGCTTAGATTATTATTTTGTAGTAATTAAATGAAATTGAAATGCAGATTTAGCAAGAGTTATAAGAAAACTTCCAAGACAGTGAAGTTAAACTGCAATTTTCTTTTTCAGGATAGTGCTGGGTTCCAGATAATTTCTCATGTCTGAAGTGAGGTTGCGCATGATAGTGTAAAAACTACCAGGTAGAAAACAAGCTAGCACAGGTTACCAAGAGATGGGCAGGATCTTAACACTGTCATATACACCTAAATTCAAGGATTCTCTCAGTCTTGCACTGAGAAGTCTGCCCCAGCATCTAGGGGAGACTTCTGTGTGTTTTGACTTTCCTTTCCTTTATGTCCTGCAGTAAAAGGCGAGAGACTCCATACACAGACCGCCTGCAGCAATATATCAGTACTCGAGGTAAGTGTTCTTGAGCAACAAATAGCAACGACCTGTCTCGACCAGGACTCAGTAGCCCCCTTTTTCTCAGGAGGTGGTTCTTGTGATGTTTTTGGCTGTCTCNACAAATAGCAACGACCTGTCTCGACCAGGACTCAGTAGCCCCCATTTTTCTCAGGAGTTGATTCTGGTGATGTCTTGGGCTGTCTCCTTCACTGCAGGACTTGGAGTGAAGTATTACATTGATCCTTCAACCTATGAAGATCCCAATGAGGCTATTCGAGAGTTTGCCAAGGAGATCGATATGTCCTTCATCAAAATTGAGGAGGTCATTGGATCAGGTAGTGTGCGAATCTTCAGATTTTGAAGCACCTTCTTGTCCATCTTGAGATCTGACACACTACTGGCCTGAAGTGGAGCCAATTCTGACACATCAAGTCTCTCAGAATAGCTAACCGTCATTTTGACCAAAATTCATCTTGACCTACTTAAACTCACATGCTGTCTCCAAGCCAAGTTTAAAACACCCTTTGAAGACTCATTGGAATTCCTCATTTAAACCCTGAACGTGTAGTCTCCAGCCTGACTGAATTCAGAGCCTTCAGCAAGAACTTTGCCGTGACCCAAATGGTCATAAGTAACATTACTTCCAACCAGAGCCGGGAGTCTTCTGTATTATAATGTTTTATGCACTTAACTCAACACTTTGCTGTGTTTCCTTACTTGAGGTGTGTTTCTTCCCTCCCTGACAGGAGAATTTGGAGAGGTGTGCTTTGGGCGCCTAAAACACCCAGGGAAACGAGAATACACAGTAGCTATTAAAACCCTGAAGTCAGGTTATACAGATGAACAGCGTCGGGAGTTCCTGAGCGAGGCTAGCATCATGGGGCAATTTGAGCATCCCAATGTCATCCACCTGGAGGGTGTGGTCACCAAGAGCCGACCAGTCATGATTGTCACAGAGTTCATGGAGAATGGATCACTGGATTCCTTCCTCAGGGTACCACAACCGGAGTCCCCCCCAGCTGTTACCTGTTCATCTTGCTGTGTGCCATTCTTGGGTCTGATAATTTTGCCTATCCTTCCTCTTCCCTCTGTCTCCACAAGTCCTCAGTTGCCTTCTGCAGGTGCAATAGAAATAATAGTTTAGATGTTTTTGGGCCAACATGGTGAAAATATTACAAAAGTTCACCCTTCATGTCTGCGTTGTTTTAGACCCCTCAAACTCAATATTAAATTATTTATTTTTGTACATGGCCTTCCAGCTACTGCTCTGAAGTTTGCCTTTCTAACAATGCTATTCAGAGTTAATTCCATTGAATGTTTTCAAGTAACTTCAAGTAGTTAAATTTGTCATTATTTTTGGACTCAGAGTCTCCAGTGTTTTTTTCTAATAATGAAATTAAAATAGAGATATTTCTATAGTGTAGATGCATAGAACTCATAGTAAAGATCTCAAAACAGGAAGAGCAGATTTGTCTGCTCCGTTCGTTTAGCCATCTTAGTAGTTAATGAGAGACTAGACATAGGATGCGGAAGGAGGATATGGCCACAATAAGAGATTTATCTTTGGAAGTAGATCACCAGCGTCTGACTTCATGTGAGATTCATAGCCTTAAGACCATTTTCCTTTCTTATTTCCTGTCCCTGAGCCCTCAGAGTTTGGCTGAAATTAAGATGTGTGTTCTCTAACTTCATAAATCCACTTTGTTAGCTTGATCATTGTTAATCTTCCCTGTAGGCTTCATTTCCTGTGGTCATAAAAGCCTGTGTTTGCCTCTCCACTTGCAGCAGAAGGAGGGACAGTTCAGCGTGTTACAGCTGGTGGGAATGCTACGAGGGATTGCAGCTGGCATGCGCTACCTTTCAGACATGAATTATGTGCATCGTGACCTGGCAGCACGAAACATCTTAGTCAACAGTAACCTGGTGTGCAAGGTGTCAGACTTCGGTTTGTCCCGCTTTCTGGAGGATGATGCTTCAAATCCCACCTATACTGGAGCTCTGGTGAGTTACCAGCGTGGAGTGAGTTACTGCAGTGCTGCCAGCTAGAATTTGTTCTGTGATCTTTCTTGATTTGGTGCACCCTTTTTAGCCCATCTTGGTGCCAGTGGGAACAGTGGGGTGGAGCTTTCTACCTTGCAAGGTGTCTATTCCAAACAAGCAAAGAACAATAATTGAGCATCTGATTCCCTCTGCCATGTGTAATGGAGTCTAAGTGTAGTGCTTTGTGGAATGATGGTGAATAGGCCAAACTTCTTAAACTTGTGTAGCTGTTATCTTTTCCCTTACATGACTTCTTACAGGAAATTGAATGAAGGAAAGATTGAAATCTGTACTACCACCATTTGAGGAAAGAGTCTTTTCTTATTTTCTGTAGAAAAGATAGGCAGTATAAATATATGTGTGGGCTTACTAATGACAACCGAATGAATTTACTGCCTCTGGAATTCTGATGCCTGTTATACACACCACGAAAGGGGTGAGAGTGTAACAGGTAGGTTGAAACTACCATTTAGTATGCAAGGGATGAAGAAGAACTCAGTCACTGAAAGGGGAGGCCAGGTTTAGATGTATGTGTTTTGAAGAACCAACACACCTGCCAGGTGTGCTTCAGCTGCCAGGTCGTAACTGCAAGTCAGAGAGGTTAAGACGGCAAGAAGATTTAATGAGAGACACTCAATGCATCTGTCACTGGAGTTGCACGTTGGGATTGTTTACGTTATGAGTTATGGTTACAGGGGACTCCATCTTAAATGGAATTGAGGTGACCATCTGCAGACTCTTTCAAGTTTGTTGCCTCCCCAGGGCTCATCACTGGTAACAGTGGGACTTGGTGGAATGAGTGCCCTGACTGGAGGGCTGGGATAGAGGGCTGCAGTCTGTTTAGGAGAGAGGCAGGGCAGACAAGGTGGAGGAGTTGCAGTGTATGAAAGGGAGAGGTTTGATTATATAGTCCTTTCAGTTAGGGATGCTGTGGTTGAGAGCCTCAGGGTAAGGATTAGGGGCACAGACAATACAGCAGATGTTGTTACAGGTTTCTACCATAGTTCACGCAGCCAGAATGATAGTACTGATGACTTATTCTATAGGCAAATAAAAAAACTCTGGATCGGTAGTCCCTGTCCTTTTGGGAGATTCCAAAAGCATTATGTTCTCTCTAGGCAAGGTCAGGCAATACAAGAAGATTACAGAGCAGCAGTTCGCGTTTGCAGGCAGAAAACACAAAAGGCCAAAGCTCAATTGGAGTTAAAACTAGCCAGTGATGTTTCAGATAACAAAAAAGCCTTTTTTAAATTGTATTAATAGCAAGAGGAAGTCTAAGGAATATATTGGACCATTACTTGATGAAGCTGTTCACTTGGCAAATATGGATGATGACAAGGCAGAGACATTTAATGCCTTTTTTGCCTCAATCTTTAAGATTAATGGTAGGCCTTGGGATGCCCATAGAGAACCATGACTGAGGAAGTAGTGACTTTCTATTTGTTAACGTTTAAAATGTAAGGAACCTGTTGTATCAGGTGAGTATTTTAAAGTCCACTGGACCTGACGGGATTCATCCTAGAGTACTGAAGGACTTAGCAGATATTATAGCAAGACCCCTCTAAATTATCTTCCAAAGGTCTTGGGAGTCTGGGGAGATCCCTGCTAACTGGCAACTAGCCAACGTTATCCCAGTTTTCCCGGGTCTTGTCTCATGCCCTTCTTGTAATTACAGACCTGTTAGTTTAACTTCAGTAGCTGGAAAAACCCTGGAGAAAATCATCCTGGGCACCACTGAAAGACACTTACAGGATAACACGGTAATCAGGGCCAGCCAGCAAGGGTTCATGAAAATAAAGTCCTGTCTCACTACTTTGATATCCTTCTATGATAAGATCATTTGCTTAATGGATGAAGGGAGGGCAGCATATGTTGTTTTTCTGGATTTTAGTGAGGTACTGTCCCTCACAGTATCCGGTATCCTTCTGGAAAAATTGTCCAACTGTGAGATGAACAAGTACATGGTGTGTTGAGTGAAGAACTGTCTTAATGATAGGGCTCAAATATTTGTAGTGAATGGGATTATGTCTGGCTGGCAGTCAGTCACTAGAGCTGCTCCCCAAGGCTCAGTCTGGGGCTAGTTCTGTTCAATATTTTTATCAATGATCTGAATAAAGGAGTTGAATGCATCTTAGTAAAACTGCTGGCAGTACTAAACTGGGAGGTGCTGTGGACTCTCTTGAGGGATTAGAGGCTTTGTGGAGAGATCTGTATAGATTGGAGCATTTGACCATCAGCAATGCTATGAAATTTAACAAGAACAAATGCCAGATTCTGGACTTGAGACAGAGAAATGCCAGGCATAAGTACAAACTGGGAGATGAGTGGCTGGAGAGCAGTGCTGCAGAAAAGGATGTGGGAGTGCTGGTTGACAGCAGGCTCAACATGAGTCAGCAATGTAACCTGTAAGGGCAAATAGTATTCTTGGGTGCATTAAACCCTAGAATACGGGCGTAAACTCTAGCACGGCCAGCCAGCCAGAAGAGGTGATTGTCCTACCACAAGTAACAGTGGTCCGGCCTCGCCTGGAATATTGTGTGCAATATTACACAGCTTAAAAAGGATGTTAGGATACTTGAATAAATCCAGAGGATGGCAACAAAGCTGGTTAACACTCTGGAAGGTATGTCCTGTGAGGAGTGGCTGAGGACACTTAGTTTGTCTAGTTTGGAGAAAAGAAGGCTAAAAGGAGACCTCGTTGTTGAGGGAGGTGCTCATCTTTTCTCCCCAGCATCTTTGACAGGAGACATGGCAATAGCTCAGAGCTGTGTCAGGGGAGGTTCAGACGAGATATTAGGAGAAACTTCTTTACCAAGAAGGTAGTTAGACACTGGAACAGTCTTCCTAGGAAGGTGATTGATGCCCAGGGAATATCTGCTTTTTAAGAGGCATTTAGATAATGCTCTAAATGTTACACATTAACTTTGGATTCTTCTCTTCTCTTCTCTTCTCTTCTCTTCTCTTCTCTTCTCTTCTCTTCTCTTCTCTTCTCTTCTCTTCTCTTCTCTTCTCTTCTCTTCTCTTCTCTTCTCTTCTCTTCTCTTCTCTTCTCTTCTCTTCTCTTCTCTTCTCTTCTCTTCTCTTCTCTTCTCTTCTCTTCTCTTCTCTTCTCTTCTCTTCTCTTCTCTTCTCTTCTCTTCTCTTCTCTTCTCTTCTCTTCTCTTCTCTTCTCTTCTCTTCTCTTCTCTTCTCTTCTCTTCTCTTCTCTTCTCTTCTCTTCTCTTCTCTTCTCTTCTCTTCTCTTCTCTTCTCTTCTCTTCTCTTCTCTTCTCTTCTCTTCTCTTCTCTTCTCTTCTCTTCTCTTCTCTTCTCTTCTCTTCTCTTCTCTTCTCTTCTCTTCTCTTCTCTTCTCTTCTCTTCTCTTCTCTTCTCTTCTCTTCTCTTCTCTTCTCTTCTCTTCTCTTCTCTTCTCTTCTCTTCTCTTCTCTTCTCTTCTCTTCTCTTCTCTTCTCTTCTCTTCTCTTCTCTTCTCTTCTCTTCTCTTCTCTTCTCTTCTCTTCTCTTCTCTTCTCTTCTCTTCTCTTCTCTTCTCTTCTCTTCTCTTCTCTTCTCTTCTCTTCTCTTCTCTTCTCTTCTCTTCTCTTCTCTTCTCTTCTCTTCTCTTCCCTTCCCTTCCCTTCCCTTCCCTTCCCTTCTGCTCTGTTTTCATGGCTTTAGATTTCAAAATGGTTGAGACTTTCAGAAGGATTTGACTATCTGCCACCTCTTAAATGCTGCAAAGAAGAGCTATAAAACTTAAATTCCATTACATTAAGATCTGTAGCAGACAGGGGCATGATTCTGTGTGTTTTTTTTCATCTGTCTGTGTCAACAGATCAAGGTGGAAACTTTGAACATGGTTTGAATTTAAGCCATCAATGTCTACAAGACAGCACATCATTTCAGAGTTGTGGTGTGCTACTGGCATCTGATCTGGTCAGTGATGTCATTTCTCAAGTAGTCTTTATCTCAGTAACATTCTGGTTACTCTCTGATGCCTTCTAGGGCTGCAAAATCCCCGTCCGTTGGACTGCCCCTGAAGCTATCCAGTATCGCAAGTTCACCTCCTCCAGTGATGTCTGGAGCTATGGCATTGTCATGTGGGAGGTGATGTCCTATGGTGAGAGACCTTACTGGGACATGTCCAATCAGGATGTAAGTTTGGGAAGTGGTGGGAATGCACATCTGCCTCTCTGCTCTGTATCAATTCAAGCAGAAGAAAGTCATACACTGCCAAGTGATTGAAGCTTGTCTTTTATTTTCCCAGCAGTGATAAAACTTTGTTCTTTTTTTTCTGCAGGTAATTAATGCCATTGACCAGGACTATCGCCTGCCACCACCCCCAGACTGCCCAACTGTTTTGCACCTGCTGATGCTTGACTGCTGGCAGAAGGAGCGAGTTCAGAGACCAAAATTTGAACAGATAGTCAGTGCCCTAGATAAAATGATCCGCAAGCCATCTTCTCTCAAAGCCACTGGCACTGGGAGCAGCAGGTGAGATAAGGATGTAATGCAAAATAACACAGCTGGTCTCTAGGTAGGCATCACAAGGAAAAGAAGGCAGTGATTCAGGATATATAGTGTTTTTCCAATCCTCTCTTCTGAGACTGAGACCAATTATAATGAAAAAATTGAGGGAGACGATAGGAAGAATTATATATCCTCTTTCACTTAGTGGGTTATTAGGATAAATTAGGAGTTGTGAGTGCTGACTGTGAGGAGAGAGAAAGATCTTGATGAGGTGAGGGACCTTTGGGGATGAAAGTAAGGACAGATCTGGGTGCAGGTATACGAGATATTGTGTGATCACACAAAACTCTGTGATCACAAGAAGTATTGAAGGAAGGGAAGACAGCTTGTGGAGGGAAGGAGTTCTGTAGCTAAAATTAATTAGAAATGCAGCTTGCATCTCATATTTTCTCATCTGCATTTTGCTGCCTGATGGAGCCAGAGGGAGGAGGCTGGCAAAGGAGAAGTCTCTGGGGAGAGGGGTCAGGATTAGATGGCTGTTGGGCTGATGACAGAATCACATCCTGCTGACCTGGAGGGTTTTTGCCACAGTTATAAACCTTGGCTCACTGCAGTGCACTGCACAGCTGGTAGCAGGGAGAGGTGTGTAGTAATGTCCAGTTTACTAAAAAAGAGCACAGAAGGAGAATTTCTCTGGGACAGATTCAGGTGCCAGGAAAAACAGAACATGCCGTTTATTATAAACAGTGTTTTCTTTGGCTTTTTATTGCTGTATTCTGTCTGATATGTGCTGGAGCCCAAACGACACACTGTCTTATAGGTTACTTTGGGATCCAAAGAGCACATCCTGGAAAAGAGGAGCTAGTCACAAAGGTAAAATGGTGCGAGGTCTCACCTCTGTGTCTTGGACACTGCAGCTCTTAACCCAGATGATAGGTTTAGAGCCAGAAAGTGTGGAAGGATTAAGGGTGAGAAGAAGAGATCATGCCTGAGCGAGTATAAAATGGGAAGGAAAGATCAACAGCTTAGGTTGGGTGGATAGTTTTTAGACAGAAGAGGGAAGACATAAATTAGAAACTATACATCAGGGTGAGACTGTGAATCAGGGCATAAAGAACAGATATAATTGTTTTGCTCCATTCTGTGCTGTTCTCTTTCTCTCACAACTGACACTGGTAACAATGTGGTCAGCTGATGGATTTTTAGAACTAGGTTTTTTATTAACTACCTCTTTTACAGACCATCTCAGCCTCTCCTGAGCAACTCCCCTCCAGATTTCCCTTCACTCAGCAATGCCCATGAGTGGTTGGATGCCATCAAGATGGGTCGTTACAAGGAGAATTTTGACCAGGCTGGTCTGGTTACATTCGATGTCATATCACGCATGACTCTGGAGTAAGTATAGAGACAGAGAGCATGGTATACCATGCAGAAAGTGAGAGATACAGAGTAAAGACTACATGGTGAAATACATATGCATAAAAAAGGAGGAGGAATCCAGAACAAAGTAGCAACTCTTTCTTGCATCTTATTAGTGCCTTTAGATGCCCTCCTTAACTCTATGTGCAACGTGTTACTGTAAGCACTAGTACTTGTCCAATGTACAGTCCAAAACATATTGTCAGTGTTACAGAGAGATTGTTACATCAGAATGTTCATGGCACCTGACAGAGACAATAACCACTTTCAGGGGGTTGTGTAATACCAGCCACGCGAAATACTGAGTTAAAGCATATCACCTTGCTGAGGCAATCAGCTCCAGTGCAGGCATATTCTGCAGTGGAGCAGGGGTTTATGGTGTGTAGGGACGTTCCTGCAACTGAGGAGACCCTGGGGAGTGGAGAGAGCTGCTAGGAGCCAGCAGCCCTTGTGACGAGGCATGGGCAAGGCCAGGAGCAGCGGTAGGATGTTTAAACACAGTGTAACCACCATTAATAGTTGTAAGCCAGTTCTTCACCCAACATGCATGTCTGCAGGCATGACATCATGAAGAGGCTACAGTTCCTAGTAAAGCCAGAGGACTGCTACTCATTTCTGCTCTTTCAAGTAGGGTCAAATGAGGTTGCAACAAAGAAACTCTAAAATATCAAAGGAGACTGTATGTCCTTCAGAAAGATGTTGAAGAGATTGGGAGCACAGGTAATGTTCTCCTGTCTTCCTGGATGGAGACTGGGACCCGAGAAAAAGAACAGATCTAGTGAATGACTGGCTGCTTGGTTGGTGCTGCACTCAGAGTTTTTGGTTCTGTGATCTTGGATGCACTTTCAACAGACTGGGTATGATGACACCAGGTGGGACACACTTGACCAGGTGGGGCAGCAAGATAGCTGGACTTACTAGCTTTGAATTAGATTCAGTGGGGGAAGGAGATGTACTTCTGAGTGACAGAGAAGAGCCAGGGGACACCAACACTTTAGGAAGCAGTGGACACAACCTGTGAATTGTCCCAAAGAAATTACACAGTGCTCCTATAAGAAGATAATGCAGTTGATCGCCCAGCTGAAGTGCCTCTACACCAATGCACGCAGCACGGGAAACAAGCAGGAGGAGTTGGAAACCATGGTGCAGTTAGAAAACTGTGACCTAATTGCCATCACAGAAACACGGTAGGACAAATCACACAACTGGAACACTGCAGTCAAGGGCTACAAGCTTTTCAGAAGAGATAGGGCAGGAGAGATAAAAGTGTTGCCATCTATGTTAAGAAATTGACAGAATGCAAATAGCTGCCTCTGAGAAACAGCCATGAACAGGCTGAGAGGTTGTGGTTAAAAATCAAGGACAAACAAAGGACATCTGGGGTCGGGGGCTGTCTTATCAAGTGGAACCTGTTGACAAGGCCTTCTTGCTTCAGCTACGAGAAGCATCGCACTCGCAGGCTCTCATGCTGATGGGGGATTTCAGTCACCCAGATATCTGTTTCAAAGGCAACATAGCAGGCTGTAGGCCATCCAGGAGACTCCTGGATAATATCCATTGAGGATAAATTCCTGGTCCAGGTATTAGACAAACCAGCCAGAGGAGAAGCATTACTGGACCTGGTGCTCACCAATGCAGAGGAGCTCATTAAAGGGGTTAAGGCTGGAGGCAGCCTGGGCTTCACTGACCATGCCTTTGTTACGTTCATGATTTCAAGGAATAGGGACCTGACAAAAAGCAAAGTTTGGACCCTGAACTTTAGAAAAGCAAAGTGGAAGAGATCCTCTGTGGAGATGTCCTTAGGGACAAAGGAACCGAGCAGATCTGGCAACCCCTTAAGGACACCTTTCTTGGAACACAAGAGCTCCCCATTCCCATGTGCAAGAAATGAAGCAGAGGAGGCAGGAAATCTGCATGCCTGAGCAAGAACCTGCTAATTAAATTGAGATGTAGGAAAGAAACACGCAGGCAGTGGAAGCTGGGACGTGTGGGCTGGGAAGAGTAGAGGGTTGCCATCTGGATGTGAAGGGTTGGGATCAGGAAAGCCAACGCCCAGATGGAGCTAAGCCTAGAATAACTAGAAAGGATTCTATAGGTGCATTGGTCAGAAAAGAAAGGCCAAGGAGAGTGTACCTCGTCTGATAAATGAGAAGGGAGAACTGGCTACAGCAGGCGTGGAGAAGGCTGAGGTACTCAGCAAGTTCTTTGCCATAGTCTTCACTGGCAGTCAGGCTTCCCATGTCTCTCAAAATCTCTCCCCCACTGCAAGCGAAGAGCAGGTTTGATAAAACCAAATATGTACAAGTCTGTGGGGCCCACTGACATGCATCCCAGGGTCCGGAGGTAAGTGGTTGTTACAGTTGCCAAGCCACTCTCCATCTTATCTGAAAAGTCATGGCTGTCAGGTGAAGTCCCCAGAGACTGGAAAAATGGAAATTTCACTCCCGTTTTTTAAGAAGGATAGAAAGAAAGACCAGAGGACTACAGACCAGTAAGCCTCACCTCTGTGCCTGGGAAGATCCTGGAGCAAGATCCTCCTTTCTTTTTGACAAGGTCCCACACAACGTCCATCTATCTAAATTGGAGAGGTATGGGTTTGAAGGGTGGACTATTCAATGGACAAGGAATTGGCTGGATGGCTGCAGCCAGAGTTTCAATCAATGACTCTATGTCCATGTGAAGGCCAGGAACATGCAGTGTCCTTTGGGGGTTCATCTTGGGACTGATGCTCCTTAATACCTTTATCAATGACATAGACATTGGGATCAAGTTCACCCTCAGCAAGTTTGCAGACAACACCAAGTTGAGTGGTGCAGTTGGTATAGCAGAAGGAAGAGATGCCATCCAAAGGGACCTGGACAAGTCTGAAGGTGGCCCACATGAACCTAATGAGATTCAACAAGGCCAAGTGCAACGTGCTGTACCTGGGTGGGGACAATCCCAGGCATGAGTACAGACTGGGAGAAGAACTCATTGAGATCCACCCTGCAGAGAAGGACTTGGGAGTTCTAGTGAAAAAAAAAAAAAAAAAGCTCAATATGAGCCAGCAGTGTGTGCCTACAGCTTGGAAGGCCTACTGTGTCCTGGGCTGCACCAAAAGTGAGCTGGCCAGCAGAGCCCTGCCCTTGTGAGGCCCCATCTGGGGTACTGCATCCAGGTCTGAGGTCCCCAGCACGAGAAAGGCATGGAGCTCTTGGAGTGGGTCCAGAGGAGGCCACAAAGATGCTCAGAGGGCTGGAGCACTTCTCCTGTGGAGAAAGGCTAAGGGAGCTGGACTTTTTCATCCTGGAGAAGAGAAGCTTCCAGGAAGGCCTCGTTGCAGCCTTTCAGTACTTAAAGAGAGCTTATAGAAAAGATGGAAAGGGACTTTTTACATGATCTGATAGTGATAGGGCAAGGGTGAATGGTTTTAAACTAAAAGAGGGGAGATTTAGGTTAGATATTAGGAGGAATTTTTACTCAGAGGGCGGTGAGGCACTGGCACAGGCTGCCCCGAGAAGCTGTGGATGCCCCATTCCTGGAGGCATTCAAGGCCAGGCTGGATGGGGCCCTGGGCAGCCTGACCCAGTGGGTGGCAACCCTGCCCATGGGGGGTTGCAATTAGATGAGCTTTAAGGTCCCTTCCAACCCATTCTATGAACAGGAGCCAGGAAAAGGCTCTTTTTGTACCATAATCTACCAAGATCTGCTCACACCCCCTCTATCCACACATATTTGCCACGCAAAAGCAGAAGCTTTGTTAATTGTTTCTCAGACATATATATCCACGTATATCATCATGGAGTTACAGGGAAATGGGCTGAGGACAGGAAGACCATTTTAACAATTTCCACACCCTCTGTTCTCTTGCAGAGATATCCAGCGTATTGGAATCACCCTGGTTGGTCACCAGAAAAAGATTCTCAACAGCATCCAGCTCATGAGAGTCCATTTGAATCAGCTTGAACCTGTTGAAGTGTGATGTTGAAGCCCTCTGTATTCCACTAGTCTCAAATTCTGAGAGGGCTCTGAAGGGAATCAGAGGGATTTTCACTGTCAGAAAAAGCGATGGCAAGATGCTCCTTGAAGACATACTGCACCTAGAGAATGGACGTTACATGTCCCATTCCATCAGCAAAAACAGAATCTTGCCCTGGTTTGAAAGCAGAGCTTAAGAACTGGTGGCATTTAAATGTGGCTGGTATCATACGTTAGGAGTAGTTCGGGGGAGGGAAAGTTATAATAACGTGGGGGGTGCTGGAATAATAGTTTGGACAGATCACAAGCACCTGTTAGCACTTCTCTGCTAAGTAAAAGTATCAGACAACTTTTCAAAGCCATCAGCAGGCTTTGTCTGTGGCTGGGAGCCCAACAAAGCTACAAAGACGTAATAAAGGCTACAAAAAATCATCATTTTTCCAAAAGAATATGAGCACAATGTGAGTGGTTATCACTCAGATGGAGATGGACATCACTTGGTATGCCAGATTTGTGGGAAACTGAAGTTCCACTTGGTGCAGAATGTGTGGTAAGAAATGAGGTACGTCACCTGGTGATTTTTACAGAATTTGAGAGTAAAAGGCTAAAAATTCTATGCTATTTCATATGCAGTTCTTGGGTCTCTTGCATGATGTAGGAGGGAAACTTGCTAATCCATTGTGCTGAGGCAAGGAATAGCAAGTCCTTAATGCTATGTAGCTCCGTCTCTGGGAGTGTAACAGGATCGAACAATAAGGATTCCCAGAGTCTGTCCTGCTGGATTTGCAATTGGAGAGGGAAACAAGTAGATTCTGGTTCTCACGAGCCCATTCTTGAGAGGAAAGGTGTAAATTGCAATATTTTGATATGCTGAGCACATGGAATTTCAGTTTCATTCTCTTCTAACTCTTCCCGCGCACCCTCGCCTCCCTCCCCCCCATGCAGAAATGGAAGAGTGTGACAGAAATAAATCTGAAGTCCTTTGCTGCTGAAAAATGCTTACTCCTTTTCTCACCCTCACCACCTACAGCAATCCACACGGAAACTTTTTGAAGGAAATGCAGGCCCGCAGTAGTCAGCTCCAAACAGACAATTGGATCAAGAGATGTGAAACACTTTCACAAGTTCTTGCCCGGGTATGCTACCAGTCCCAGTAGTATCTTCAATCCCTAAACCAGAAATATGTGTGTCCTCAGAATCAACCGTGCTGTCTGGCTGGTAGTGCATGAGGATGACCAGAGGAGACTGCCTCTCTCTCCCTTAAGACAGAAGGAAAGATCTCTTTGGGCAGGAGAAGAGTTTCAGGGCTTAGGACTGTAATCCTGCGTCTGTCCTTGTGCAGAATTATGAAAACAAGAAGCTGAGCTTGGAAGTAAAACTCATAAACTATACACTTGTCCACCTCACTGACACATAGGAAAGGGAATGGAAATGGCCTTACTAAACAAGACCACAATGAAGACGTTGCATAAAAAGATGTCTTCTTTGTGTCTGAATCACCCCGATATTCTGATCTCGGGGTGACTGGTGGGTCGCCATGAACTAGTCATCAACTTCTGTTTTTTCAGCTATCAGGGTTAGAACAGCACAACTTGTGCAGTACTAACTCCTGTATAATTCTAAGAGTTTGCCCGGTCAGCCCAGCAATTAAAGGAAAAAAAAGAAAATTATGTTTAATAGTTACTGAAGAGTCTGATAATACACCAGGAGGTGCAGCGGAGTATGTGCACTAGAGCAGCTGACACAGTTCAGACTGTTACAGCATAAGAGCAATATATGTTAATATTTTTAGTTGGAAGAAGAAGAATAGAAGTGTATTCTTTCAAGATGTAAAAAGTCAGTACAGGAACAATCCAAAGGAACAAGAACAAAACATTCACAGCAGTACAAAGAGAATGTGAAGATTTTTAAAAATCAACCATCAGACCAGAATGAGTCCACCTCTGCAAACTTACAGACTGTTGCTTTTTAAAGTGTTTCTAGGATCTCGTAATGCTGACAAATCCACGGTTACACGTATGCTGACTGTCAGCTCCACCCACAGCATCTGAGACTGAGCAAGTGTTGCCCTGTTCAGAAAGCATATTGAGCAGAAAATGTTGAGGGGAATCTCTGGTCTCTAGCACCTTCCACAGAGGAAAACAATGCGTGTGTGTGCATTCATATATGAATGTATTCTAATGGTTCTGCAGGCCGTCTGGAGAAACAGCAGGCTGTGTTCTTCATGCATAGTGGTCCATTTTGGCAGTCAAGATTAACGGAGAAGCTAGTGATCTAGTTCAAATTCTACAGCCTCTTTTTAGCCTAATGGAAACTTACATGCAGAAAACACATGTAGGATTAATTCTCTGAGAAAGGAGACGTAATGGGAGCCTTGTCTGAATCCTGTACCAATGACAACAAGGTTTAATAGCCTCTTATGGGGAGCTGTAATGAAATTAGCTTCTTGGTGGGAGTGCAGGCAATAGTAACGTTTACTGTTGTGTATCGACCATGACAAAGTTGTTTTCACAGTCAGAGGAAGAGGATTTTCTTGCTATACCAAAATAGGTAAGTAGCGATAAGATGTCACAGATCTTCTGTTCCTCCTGTTCTAAAGCAAGGTTGCAATGTCCCTACAACTGGTCTGAGGGGTCAATTTTCAGGATGTCCTTCTGTAGCTAGAATTGCAGAGGGAAACTCGGGGTTGCAGATGGAGTGCAAAAGGGTGACTGTTTTCTCTTAGAAGTCTCTATATATTCTTAGGGTGTTCCCTATTTCCTCCCTATAACTTGGGATGCAAAGGCTGTTGTTGTGTTGTAATACATCTCCCGTTATTTGTCATCATGTCAGTCCTCAGCTTTGCAAGCATGGAGGAAAGGTAGTCCTGCACTAGGAAGAAAATAAATAGAGAGAAGAAGTAAAAAAAAAAAAAAAATCACTAGAAATATGCCAAACTCACTTTACTCAACCCTATGTGAAAGCAGAAATCCCAGCTTCTGCTCCAACAGATATCAGCTGGGATGGCCTGCAATATATGAGCACCCTCAAGAGGTGGGAATGAGAATCAGGAGGGAAAGGAAATGGGATCCACCTAGACATGTGCTATCTGTAATCACCAGAAAAATGAGAATCAATGCAATAAAGTCTTACGGAACTATATTGTCTGTCAGAGAAGCAGTTGGGAGATTAGCAAGTTATTGCCCACATTTGCTCCGTAAGATATCTGTAATGTGCAGTGCATAAAGCTGAGTAACTGGTATCAGTGCTTAGACCTTCACACTACGCTTCTGTGTAAGAACTTGGAGAGTTACACCGACAGCAGGGAAGAATATATTGCAAAGACTAATAGTCCTTCTGCTTAAACATCTTCTTTTCACAATCTGGAAACAGAAAGAAACTTTTGCTTAGGGTAAGCCATTTCATAATTGTTCCTGATGAGGTTTCTTGCACTTGCCTTTGTATTGTCTGTTGCTGCACACTCTCGTAGGCAATTGGGTCGGCAGCAGTGTGTCAGTTCATGTATTGTCCTGCTGTTGGGCAAGCTATTCCCACCTATTCTGCTTTGGTAGTGAAATAGAATTCTTATCCAGGAGCTACATATCTGTGCACCCCCATTTATAGCAAAAGCAGGCTCTGCTCACTTCTTGATCACGTGTACAGCTGCTGAACTGCATGCACACAGAACCTGGAGAGAATGTAATGCTTATTGTCAGTATTGATTGTTTGATTTTTTCAAATTTAGGATTCTTTTTAGATCTGTGAAACAGTACTGGGTTACTAGTACTAGGCTGAGGATCTTAGGGTGAGTAGCTTCGCATGAAAATGTATCTTAAAATCAATGAAATATTCGTGAGACACCTCTTATCCAGACGTAGAGTGCAGCACTTGCAGTCCAGCTTTCAATACCAGGAACTTAGATGTGTCCCCTTTTCTTATGGCTGTGAGATGATGCCTTCCCTTCAGAAAGGATGCAGCTGTGCTTTTGCTATGCCTTTTGTGTAAGAGCAATAATATTCCCACTTCATATGTGATTGATGAGATCTAACAATGTGAGATTTCCGTGCTACCTGGTTATCATCTCAAGACACTAACTTAGGACATAGGGATTGTTTAAAGGAATGCAATTCAGAAGGAGGAGTGAATGAAAAAGAACTGGACGATATTCAAGATCAAGCATGAAGAGGCACTTTTTAACAAGGAAGGTTTATGGGGCTGTGGTCATGCTGATACATTTACTTTGGTCACCTATAAGATGCGTTCCTCACTTCATGATGCAAGTAAGTTCCTCATTTCTTGATGAATTATAGATAAAAAAAAAAAAAAAAAAGGGGAGTGAGAGCAAACATTATGTAACAACAAATTTGAAGCTCTAATTCTTTTTCTTGGTTCTAATCCACCCTCAGATTTCAGTACTCCAAACAAGATCGCAATAATCCCATCCTATATTACGTGGCTTCCTTCACTGTGTCTCACTTCTTAGAACAGGGTAATCCTTCCTGATAGTCCTTCCCGATGTGACCTCGCTGTGGTTAGTTGTCTAACCTAGCAGAATTCACCTCTCTGTCCCCTGCACCATAGCTCTGGCCACAGATTCTAGAGCGAGGTGAGAGGCATCCTTGAAGCTTCCTCTCCAGCAGGACAGTAGTGGCAACAAACTGCAGTAAATAAATGAATAAATAATAAATGAATAAATATTAGTAGGCATTGTGGGATGCAGGTGCAGAAGAAATAAGGAAGTATTTCCAATAGCTGCCATGAGACCAACGTGACAAATATAAAAGCCACCTTTTTCTAATCACTTTGGAATTCATGAGACACGTACCTGTAGTTGTCTTCTAGTCTCACCCCTGCTCATAAATATTCAATTCCTCCCTCCGTAAGAAAAACTACAGCTGTTCTAAACTGATTATGCCTCACATGTTTGTGGACACCAGCTCTAGCCCTTCCAGGACTGGAAAGCAGTCTGTCACATTTCCAACAGACTCTTCACAGTTCACAAGAGGGAATTATGGAACTGAACAGTTTTCTCAGCAGCACTCTCCGAAGTTTATCCTGCTTATAAGCCACACTCCATTGAGTGTCATCCGTCATAGCAGTGAGCAAGCTGAGCACAAAGAGAGTGGCAGTAACAGTAAAGGTTGAATACCTGATGCCATCCATGAGGAGCAGGTCTATTTCACTGTCAGCAGGTCCATCAGTTTTGGTGAGGAAGAGCTGAAAGGCACTGAGAAGTGCCATAGGGTAGTTGTGGAAGTGGCCCACATCATCTTATGATGATCATCTTATGGTGCCCCCAGCATCTTGGGTCTGGAAGATGAAAAAAAAAAAAAAAAAACTATCAAAAAAAAGAGAGGAGGAAAAACAGGAGGAAAAAGAATAAAATTGAAGTCTGTTGTCATGGCCCTTGCCAGCATAACCTGAACGTCTCTGTAAAGTAGAGCATCAGATTGTAGCCCAGACAGGACTACATGTCAGCCTGGTCTCCTGTGTATGTGTCCTGGTTTTGGCTGGGATAGAGTTAATTTTCTTCTTAGTAGGTGGTATGGTGCTGTGTTTTGGATGTAGGATAAGTGTTGACAAGGTAGCAATGTCTTAGTTGCAGCTGATTGGTTCTTACACTCAGTCAAGGACTTTTCAGCTTCTCATACTGCCCTACCAGCACAGAGGCCAGGGCTGCACTAGAAGCTGGGCGGGGACAGAACCAGGACAACTGACCCAAACTGGCCAAAGGGATATTCCATGCCATACGATGTCATGCTGAATAATGAAACCGGGGGAGTGGCCAGGGGATATTCCTGCTGATCAGAAAGGGGATGGGCATCAGACAGCCAGTGGTGAGCGATTACATTGTGCATCATCATCATTATTGTTTTCCCTTTCTCTCTGTCCTATTAAACTGTCTTTATCTCAACCCACAAGTTTTACCTTTATTTCCAGTTCTCTCCCCATCTTGCTGTGGAGGAGTAGTCTCCTCCACAGCTGTGTGGTGCTTAGCTGCCTGCCGGGTTAAATTACAACAGCATGCCCATGTCTGTTTATTCACTTATAACTACTCCACTTAGCCCTTCTTAGTGTCTCCAGTGCTCCTGAGTTCAAAATTCTGCTATGTTCTGATGGGCCAGTATTGTGCCATCACCTCCTGATTTATCCAGGCAGTTTCAAAGGTAAGAAATGTAATGGCTACATCGTCCAGAGCTTGTATTGCAAGAAAAACACCATGCCTGGCTTTGCTGCATTTGATCATACACTTTGAGAAACTCTAGGGAGCATATAAATAACATAGAAAATTCATATTACCTCTGAAGATGAATGGGAAGAATGTAGATTCTCCCTTACTGTGTGTATTGGAATTTTTCAGATGTTGGATCAAATTCCAGCAGCCCTCTTCTCTTCCTCTGAATTCAAACCTTGAATTTCAGTCCTTTAAACAAGTTTTCTCTTTATGGAAATAAGTCAAAATGACTTTTCTGGGAAGATATATCAGGTCACCTATAACAGAAGGGATTGGATGAGGAGGAAATGACAGAAAAATGAAAAGGAAGGAAAGGAAAAAGGGGAAAAAAAAAAAAAGAATAGAAGGATGAAGAAGAGAAACAAGGAAGTAAGCATTTGTACACATACCACGTATAGGAGATTTGTTGTTCCACCTGTGTGTTCTAACTTGACCTACACATATACTGGAGAACCAAATACTCTCTTTCCGGACAAATGCTTCATAGCATTCTGTTGGTGAACATTAAAATATGCTACCACTTGGAGAATGAATTTAGCCTTTAATCTCTTTTGTTAGCTAACATATGCTTCCTCATCTGATGCAAAATCAAAGATCACCACTGCCATGAGCCAGCTGAACCGTGTGAGATCCCCAAATATCACCTGCAAGTTCGGCAAAATGCTAGCAACATGACCAAATTATTTCACAGAGAACCATGAGCACCTTGCCGTGGAAATTAAGGCGGAAACAGTGATCATCTAGTCTGATTGCCTTTGCTCCTCAGGACCACAGACCACATTAAGCCTTTTACAATGGAGTTCGTTGGCCAGTAGGACACCTAGATGCTTCTGAGTTCAATGATTTTTAGCAAATCAATTCCAGGTCGAAAGAATATGCACTTTTTTCCCTAGCTGTCAAGGACTAGACTTAGATCAAACTTTTTCAGAAATGAGTCTTTATATTGGTATTTTACAGTGTTACTCAATCTTTAATCAGTATTGCCAATCTCTTCTGCAAAATAACAGATGATCATCTGTAGATCATGTTTGAACAACATTTTATCAGCGCTTTGCTATCCAAATCTCCAATCATAAACAAGAATCTCCTGAACTAAATAAAATGTAGCAGCGTCCGATGCATCTTCACTAGACATAGCTTTCTATTCTTGTTCAGAACCTCCTTGTCGGAAGAATCAGGCATCTAGCTACGCCTGAATTGTAGGCCTATCTTAAACACAGTGAGGATTGACCCTGTTGCTCACATTTAATGAAACAAGGACAGAGATGTACGAAATCCTGGGTCATACTGCTAGTGTGTAAATGTGTTTTGTGTATTAAAATTGAGGATTTATAAAGATGCAGAATTTTTGTCTCCATTACCTAAAAATGGAATGACCTTATCAAAGGGAGGCATTACAACCTGAGAAATGTTTTTTCATGACAGCTGTTCTGTGTCTTATCACTTCTTCCACAGCTGCTTTGGTTTCTTGGGTATGATGAGACAGTATCTATCAGACCAGAGCAATAGTAAACTGGAGATAAACACGTGTGATCTCATAGGAAAGCACAGCAGCAGTATCGTAGGATCTATAATAACTCAGAGAACAAAATCTTAAACTATGTCCTCTAATAGGTCCAGTGGGGCAACTGTGGATCTCAGGCCAGGGCATTTATGTGTTAAAATCCTTTAGTGCATCTGGATGCTTACACTGTAAAGTTATCCTGTCATTTATTATAGTTATGGCCCCATTCACTGCAACCCTTCGATCTCTGACGTTCAGCCAGTTCATCACCCAGCACAGTGTGAATCTGTTCAACTCAGTGTCGGACAACTTTTCCAGAAGGATGCTGTGAGGGATAGAATCTGAAGTCTTACTAAAATCCAGAAAGATTATATCACTGTCTTCCATTCACCCACTAGGTGAGTGACCTTATCAAAGAAAGAGATCAAATTGCTAAGGCAGGACTTTCCCTTCATGAACCCATGCTGACTCTACCTGATAATGGCTTTGCTCTTTTAGTGCCTTTCAGTGGCATTCAGGATAATCTTGATAACTTTTCCAGGTGCTGAATTTAGATTAACAGGTCTGTAGTTCTCTGCGTCCTCTCATGCCTTTCTTGTAGGTCAGTGTAACTTTGGTAGGTTCCAGTCAGCAGGGACCACCTCAGATTATCAGGAACTTTGGTGAATTGTTGAGAGGGATCCAGCTGTAACATCCATTAACTCCTTCAGCACTCTGGTGTGAATCGCATCAGGCTCCATGGGCTTACGAACGTTCAGCTGATACAACTTGTTCTTTCCCATTATGGTGGTCACAAATGGAAGGTCACTG